>AYEL01088047.1:0-61169 GCA_000484575.1 Olivierus martensii
TAATTTAAAATTTATTTATTACTAGCCAGAATCCCTGATAATGAGATGATTTAATAGTTAATACTTATACTGTTATGTGCCAAAAATTTCCAAGCAATGTGAGTACAATAGCTAGTTAAGAATAATCTTATTCACCTCTTTCAAAAAACTTGTCGTTAACCAAAGCCGTCATTATCCAAGGCCGTCGTTAACCAAGGTACCACTGTATTTTATTTTTTTCTTAAAGAGAAAGGTTAAGTATATATTAAACACTATATACTTTGATATTGGAGTCAGAATTTTTGCTTCAATAATGTTCTGCAATGTAAACAGATGTGGTTATTATGAAGCCTAAAGCTCTTTCTGTAAATAATTTAGATCAAAGTTGAACAATGAGTATTCTATAATTGAAGAGCAAATAAAATCTTAAATAAACACGAAGAAGTGACAAAAAAACAATAGATAGCTGAATAACTAAATATTATGAAGATGTTGTTTTACTAGAACAGAAATCTATAAAAGGATAATAAAGTTTCTGATTTTATAAGATCAAGTGTAAATTTTCCTGTTGCACTCTTCATAAGAGTTATTTCATAAGAAGTTATTTGTTTTGGGTAGTGAAAATTAACACATGAAAAAAGTAGAATAAAATACTCCAAGATATTATTTAAAATTTCTGGTAAGGCTATGATGGATTTTGGCCTTCTGGCCATGATATGGAAGTCATAAGTCAATTGTATAAATATATAACTGATGTTTACAAGCTTGGAGTTTAGGCATATATTGTTGGTGATGGTAATATCTTTCATATATTTGTATCTTTAAATAGCTGAAAAATAGCAGATAGCAATTATATTGAAATGCTTGCAAATATAATCAATGCTTTAATTTTACAAAACTTTATTATAAAAAAATTAAGTTTCTTCTAGAAGAGGGGTGGGCAAACTTTTTTGACTGCAGGCCACACATACTTCTGTAAAGTTTCTAGCAGGCTGTATGCAAGAAATGTTTTTACTTTCTGATATATGAGGTATTCATAGAAGAGGAAAGTATTGCGATCATGGTAGAAACTGACATTCTATTTTCAATGAATTTTCACAACTGCTCCCTACCACTGCCATTGCCTCCAATAGGTTACATATTCAAAATAATATCAGAAAGTCAAATGGGACACACCCCAGATTTTTTTAGAGGGGGCACTTTTGCATATAAAATCTAAATTTAATTAATTATGTTGCTTGTTTACATAATTTAACATTTTTATGGTAAAATTTTAAAAAAATCTTACACTTGTGCACAGACCACTGGTCACAGTTTGCCTATCTTTGTTCTAGAGCAGGAGTTCCCAAAGTTTTGCCTAGGTGGACCAAATTATAAATTCCAAAATATTTGGTGGGCCAAAAAAGTGTTATGGAAAAATATGTTCAAATCGATAAAAAGTTAAAAAAAGTGTTATGGAAAAATATATTCAAATCGATAAAAAGTTAGAGAAGGGAAAGATTTATACTAATTTTATAGCATAATCGTTCTTAATTTTCAAACAAAAAAATATCAATCAAATCAATTAAAAATTTAATAAAAATGAAATCTATTAAATTAATCTTTTCTACTAAAATATTTTTATCTAATAGCAAAATTACTTCATCATTCTTACCTTGTCTTGCAGTATATTCAGAATCCTCTATAATTCTTGCCAGGCCAAAATCAGCAACTTTAACAATGTTATTTTCACCAACTAAAATGTTTCTTGCAGCTAGATCTCTATGAATTAATTGTTTGCATTCTAAGTATGCCATTCCACTTGCAATCTGAAAAAATTATTGCATTTCACAATTTAAATAACTTGAATTTATTTCAATAAATTATGTAATAGTTAGTTTTACCTGAGAAGCCATGTCAATCAAAGCTGGTAATTTGAGATGCTTTCCCTCTCGATTTCTGAGGTAATCCAATAAACTTCCATTACACATATATTCAGTTATTATGTATATTGGTTCTTCTTTTGAACACACTGCATATAATGAGACAAGTTTTTCATGTCTAAACTTCTTCATTATAGATGCTTCTTGGAGGAATGCTGCTGGATCCATTGTACCTGGCTTAAGTGTTTTAATTGCAACTTCAGTTGTTCCTTTCCACATTCCTATTAAAGATTAAAAAAAGAAAATAGTATATATCTTAATAAAGATAGTTTAAAAAGAACATATATTTCAGCCTATTCTTTTTAATGTTATGTTTTAATATGTATCACTTTTTAATATTTAAATATACATCTAGAATCCACTTTATGTTAAGGGTATATTCTTGAAAAATGTGACAAGTGCTGAAACGACATAAATCAAAATATAATTTCCATAAGAAACTACTGAAATACAAAAGATAAATAACTGACATTAATTTCTAATTGATTCAATTGTGAAATTTTTAGGTAGTCCTTGACTTATAATTTATAACCAGTAAATTCTGTGATTAGGAGATGTAATTCAATGGGTTTGAGTTCCTGACCCAATGATAGAATACACAAAAAATGTCCAGTCTTGTAGTTTTGTGTTATTTATATTTAGTAAGATAATGTATAATAGCCTAGTAAACAGTGAATAGTGAGATATTCATAAATTTTGGGCATTTCCAACAACATAAAAAAAAAAAATTTTCTAAGAATTACAAAACTTCAAAAAAGAAAAGTTTCTGTTCTATTATAAGGTGTGCTCACTATTATAATACACAAAAATACAAATATATTTAATATTATACAAAACCTTTAAAAGAACAAAAAATAAAAATAAAAAATAAAACAAAAAAAATAATAATAAATAAAATGAGTCCTTGACTTATAATTTATAACCAGTAAATTCTGTGATTAGGAGATGTAATTCAATGGGTTTGAGTTCCTGACCCAATGATAGAATACACAAAAAATGTCCAGTCTTGTAGTTTTGTGTTATTTATATTTAGTAAGATAATGTATAATAGCCTAGTAAACAGTGAATAGTGAGATATTCATAAATTTTGGGCATTTCCAACAACATAAAAAAAAAAAATTTTCTAAGAATTACAAAACTTCAAAAAAGAAAAGTTTCTGTTCTATTATAAGGTGTGCTCACTATTATAATACACAAAAATACAAATATATTTAATATTATAAAAAATCTTTAAAAGAACAAAAATTAAAAAAAAAAATAAAACAAAAAAAATAATAATAAATAAAATGTTTATAAGGTTTTTTTTTATTCTAGATGGGGGATATTACTTGTTCATATGTATAGTATATATAATATTAAATATATCTGTATTATTGTTTATTTATAATAGTGAGCACACCTTTAATAGAACAGAAACTGTTCTTATTTTGAAGTTTTGTAATTCTTAGAACTTGTTTTTAGGGTAGTAATTCTATTCATATTTCGTAGTGCTGCAGATGATTACATATTGTAACTGAAAACGTTATAATAAAATATGATTAACTTTTTATTTACTGCTGTTAGTGCTGTTTTTACTGATTCTAATTCAATACTTTTGGGGCCCAAATAATAGCAATATTTAAGTCATGAACAAAATGTAGGCACAAATTACATTAAAACTCTTCGTGTAATTAGAAATTAATAAAAAAAAAATATATTTTTTCATTTTGTTTTAAAGAAGCATTTCTTTTTTTAATAAGTTTTCATGTTCTAACAAATTGTGATATTGGCCATTTTCTTAAGCAATAATTGTTTATTTTTCATTTGACACTCCCTTATTTTATCTTCTCTATAAATATTTAACAAATAGAATGAGAAGATGATGTTTAACATAAACCTTATAAAATAATATTTTTATAGCTATTGGGGTGAACACCATACCCATCTCAGAGTGTTTTGTAAGCTTTTGATCTATTTTTGTAGCAAAAATTCATTTTAATTCATATAATAAAAATGCAATAGCATCTAATTACTAGGTAAATAAATATTGTTTATTTATTATTTATAATGCATCTATTATAGCCTATATACAATTTACTATCAATCTTCTGTTTTCGTATATATGTATTGTATATTCTGTCTTATTAATTCTTGATAAGACTCAAAATAAAATAAATTTTTCTGCATAAAGTGCTGTTAACTAGTTTGATCTTCAAGTAACATCTTTATTCTTACTAACAAGGGGAGGACACAGCTGACCCCCCACCGATTTTGATCCACTTGCGTATCTATCAATCTTCTGTTTTCGTATATATGTATCGTATATTCTGTCTTATTAATTCTTGATAAGACTTAAAATAAAATAAATTTTTCTGCATAAAGTGCTGTTAACTAGTTTGATCTTCAAGTAACAGGACTTGAAGAATAAACGAAATATAATATATAGTCAACTAGTTAACAGCACTTTATGAAGAAAAATTTATTTTAGTTTAAGTCTTATCAAGAATTAATAAGACACTTTATTCTTACTAAGTTTATACTGAGGATAATCTACTTTAGACTGAAAACATTTTAAAAATAAATAAATTTTTCTGCATTAAGTGCTGTTAGCCTAGTTGTCTTTATTTAACCCAGGGTTGTCCAACCAGTGGCCCGTGAGCTGCATGTGGCCCAGTGCTATAATGAATACCGCCCAACATAAAATCGTAAACTTCCTTAAAACTGATTATTTTTATGTACTTAATGAAGTTTTTATTATTTAAATACCTACCTTTCCTACAATATCTCCAATATCTACATTTCCTATTTGCATTTTATAAAATATTTCTTATTTCTATAATTAAAACTTCTTAACTAGCTCAGTGATTTTTAAAAAAATTTCTGAACAAAAAGAAGTCAAAAATTATTATAGTATGACATTTTTGCCTATTTGTCATAGTGGATATCATATATTGTACATTTACCAACGTTTTGCTTAACAACTATCGTTAGAATTACTATATATTTCGTGCGGACGAGACAATTTTTTTCCTTCAAATGTGGCCCAAGGAAGCCAAAAGGTTGGACATCCTTGGTTTAACCTGTTGTCTGCAATTTTTTTTAACATAATTAATATTCAAAACATTAATATTGTGAAATCTTGTTTAACTTTTATCGAAATTTTTTGAATTTTTTACAGTTTATTATATTTTTTATTCTCATTCTAAAAATGTAGTATAAGAATAACTAATAATATTAAAATAGTATTTAATTTCAAAAAGTTTTCTATTGTTAAATCCAACCATCTTTAACTTATAATATTAAATTTCAAAAGAAAAATTATAAAACAGATTTTACAGATAAATTATAAAACAGAATATAACAATTATTCTAAATATTAAAAAATTTTTATATTATTCTTTGCTTAAGAAAAAACATAGAGCAGTGGATCTTAAACTTATATGGCCCGAGGACCCCCTCTTGAACAACATTTTTTTTGCGGACCCTATCCCAACCCTAGGCATTTTACATCGTTTTTGAGACTTAATTTCTGGCTCAATAATCTCATAGGCACTACATTATAATAATAAGTGGTAAAAATGTATCGCTGGTTATTTTAACAAATGGTCTTGTGCATAAAAATCACAGAACATAATAATAATAGGTTCATGTTTTATTTATTGCCTTAAAAATATATTTTTTTATTGCTCCGAGCTGCTTGCGTTTTCATCGTCTTCTTGAACTGTTTGCAACCATTTTTTATAATTTCGCAGACCCCATGGACCACAGTTTAAAAACCGTTGACATAGAGCATAAGTAAGTGTTAAAATTAAAATAGGGATTTTATTAAGGTTATCATGTTATTTAGGTTCTTGTAGCTAATACTGGGTTTATTTAAATTTTCTTTTGTGCAGTATAAATTCATGAACTAGAAAAACTATACTTAATTGCTTTTTATTTATATATGTTTTTTATATTTTCTATTGATTTTCCTATCATATCTTCTTCAGCATTTTCAAATGGTTTTATTACTTTAGCCTCATACCATTTAACATCAATTTTATGTTCATAGAACTTCTTATATAATACAGTTCTTATTGCCTACTTTAAGATCATTTTTATGTTCTCTGAATTTAAAATATTACTTCTTTATGGCTATTCTTTATTTCATTCAGAATTATTTTTGTTACCCTGATATATTCTTTGTTCTTATTTAGATCTTTATTAAATATTTCACAACATACACTCTTGTCTTCTGACCTTGTTCATATGGTCTTTAACATTTCTTAATGAACTATTAGAGATCTTCTACACGCCAATTTGACATTCACATCCTTTGCTGTCTTTTTAACTATTCCTAGCTTTGTGCCTGCACATGACATCTCCAAATATTTGCATCTTTCTGGTTTTGGTCATAATATTGATCTATATTTTGTATATTTTAGCCTTTGATTATCTACAGATATAAGTACTTTATTATAGATTACACACACATAAGTATACCCATGTTTTGAGCTATCACTGATAATTCTATTATATTCTTCTTGTTTATCTTGATCTTTGATACAGTGTCATTATTTGCCTGAAATACTCCTTAACAGGCAATTTTTTTTGCATATTTGAGGATTGTAAGACCAGGCTGAAATGAGAATTGAGACATATATGGACTTCCTATAGATTTTTGTTTCATATTGTTCATCTTTTTTTTTCATCATCATCAAGAAAATATACTGTCTTATTGCTAATTTATTCCAGATTTAACTTTAGTCTTGTATTTTGAATTGTAAATGTTGTCACATTTCAATGAAACAAAGATGTCATCAATGTAGGTATGAACATTTTTATATAGATTTTAAAGTTAAGTGGAAAATATTTTTTTACAAATCTGAAAAAGATTTTGGCTCTTGGCCTTTCAATTAGCCCACCATAAGATTTGCTTATAAAATTTCTAGTTAAACATAAAATACGATTCATAACATACCAAGGTAGCTATGTATCTGAAATACTGACATATATATATATATACAGGGCGACTGAGAGGGGGTGACATCCGTGACTTTTGTCACGGGCCCGGCATCGAAAAGGGCCTGACAGTCGGGCTCTGACGTGTAATATAACGTGTCTGATAGTTTGCAGCCCACAGCTAGAGCGCACTGTCTATCACCCAAACAAGTACCCAAGGTGGCCGGATGGCAAAGTAGTAATGCTGTTGGCATGCCACACAGGAGGACCTGGGTTCGAGTTCTGGGTCTGGTCCCGGATTTTTTCGGGGTACTGTACCCGGCCCGGTGATCCTTGTCCTTCAGTATCCGGCCCCCTTCCACGGATGTGGGTGCAGCCCGTGGTTGGAACTGGCCCCACCCCTTAGTAATCTCCCTGATTGGAAAGGGAGCGTAAAATATGTAAAGAAAAAAAAATTTTTATTTGAAAAAAGTTTACAATAAATTCAAAATTTGATACATTATATACCCTTTTATAAATAAAATAGTTTACTTTGGCACGTGCCAAAGTAAACTATTTTATTTATAAAAGGGTATATAATGTATCAAATTTTGAATTTATTGTAAACTTTTTTCAAATAAAAATTTTTTTTTCTTTACATATTTTATGCCCCCTTTCCAATCAGGGAGATTACTAAGGGGGCAGGGCCAGTTCCAACATCGGGCTGCACCCACACCCGTGGAGGGGGGCCGGATGGTGAAGGACGGGGGCTGCACCCACACCCGTGGAGGGGGGCCGGATGGTGAAGGACGGGGAACGAGCTGCACCCACACCCGTGGAAGGGGGCCGGATGGTGAAGGACGGGGATAAATAAATATTTAATGTTTTATATGGCTTTTTTATTAAACCAAAGAGATGCTCTTTATTAAGGAGGGCTCGGAACACAGACATTTTATTAAACCAAAGAGATGCTCTTTATTAAGGAGGGCTCAGAACACAGACTTGTCACGGGCCCGAAAATTTCTTTCGGCTGCCCTGTATATATATATATTATATATCTGCATTTGGGATATTTTTTAATAAAAACTTATGAAAAGTAACAGGCTGAAGTAATTCTAATAATAGTTATAATTTCTCATAATCAAACACTGTCAGTGTTTCATGATGAGTGAAGATCACAGTTTTGAAATTCTAATTTAATGATGCAAACTGAAAATAGTTGGATTTAACAACCAAAAGCATTTCTAAAAATAATTATTTTAATATTATTATTGCTTCTTTATTGCATTTCTTTAGATTGACTGGATTTAAGCAAGCTGTTAATAAAATCCATGATGAAATCAACTAGAAACTCAAAGGATGCAGTTAAACAGGCTGAGTCTGGATCTGTAAAACTGAAAGTCTGGGACCCAGAATTGAACCTGGATACTCCAAAGTGAACCATCCATCTAACACCATTATTGTTATTATCTATTATGATATCAATAATATTGATGTAAAGTGCCTCTATAAATTGAGCAATAGAAAACTTATAAAATGTCAAAAAAATTTTGAAAGAAAATTTTTTGCTGTTTCAATCATTGAACAAGTATTATTTGCAATTCTACATTTCAAATCTAGTTTCTCAAAAAACTGCAAAATATTCATTCTTTATGTGCTAAATGATTAAAAAATGTTATGATCACATAAACTTAAAAAAAATGTTAGTTAGGGATAACAATATTCTTTAACTTTCAAAAAGTATTTTTATTTAATATATTAATGTTATCATTTATAAAATTTTTATATAAATTAATTGAAAAATTATATTGAGAACATTTAGAATATTTTACTTACCATGCCATACTTCTCCAAAATTCCCACTTCCTAATTTCCTCATAAACTGAAGGGATGCTCTAGGAATTTCCCATTCATCTCTTGTTTCTGGAGACAAATCCCACATATGAGGTTTTGGTTTAGGACATGGTATAGTAAGTTTGTGACACAAACCATTTGCTGCTTCTGAAATTATATAGATATAGTTTTTATATTACATTTGTTAAAATTCTGAAAAATAAATTTAGTATAAATAATAAGTATAAAAATTTTATGTATATAGTGGATTTAGTAAAAGAAAAATTGAATACTTTGTTATTTTTAGGTTATATGGCATTACGTGGTGTTTTAAAGAAAAAATTAGTTTTTAAATGAAGTTATGTTGAATTTAATTCTTTAATGTGTTGCTTGGATAATATCTGAAAAGATATTTAAAAAAATCTTTGTAAAAAATGATGAGCTGATTTATATATGTATAAAACTAGCTAAAGAGGGCAACAAGAATTGCCGAAATGCATACTGTAATGTGCCAGTTCGTCAAAAGTTTTTAAGAAATTTAATAAATAATTAAAAAAGTTAATTGAGTTCTGTGGCATAACAACACTGTCGACTACAGTGGGTAAAAAATCCTAGTTTTTGAAGAATTTATTCATTCAATTAATTGGATAGACTATATAGTCAAACTGAAATAAATTTAGCTTTAATAATTGAATTATAGTTTCAAACTTCCATTATATAATCTATTATTATAAATCATGTTTAATAATACTTCAATGAAACTTGTCATATTTTTTGATGATGAGTATCAAGACAATATTTATGATAGATTAATTAAAATCTAATACATTTTAATTATAATTTTACTTTAATAGTGATTGTACCTGAGATTCCAGTCTTGAGAAATCATCGAGATTTTTTTAAGAAAATTTCATTCCAGATTTTCGAGAATTTATTATTACTATTATTATTATTATTTTGGAATTTCCGATTCAGGAAAAATTCTTGTAACACTCAAGAATTAAAAAAATTCTGAGAATTTGTATTCTAAAAATTTCATAGCAATATATTAATTATTTTGGCTCTGCAACATCTTCGACTCAATAAACTAAGCAAATAGATTAGGTAGTTTATCCATGTCAGTTCTACTAACTTTATATTTCAAAAAAAAAATTAAAAAACAAAATAATCTGAAACTAGTCACAAAATAATACTTAACCTAAAATAATACATAGATCAATGAATTGTACAAAAATCATTCATTTTACTGCAATTTTAAAAATTTCTATTATTGTAGTCTTCCCATATGCTGTAGGCAGATTTGTGATGGCACTTACATAAAAACATCAAAACAAATATCTGGTTTTTTACTCCATTCAGCAGTTTGCTAGAATATGAATTATATCTAATGATGTCTATGATTATGATATAGTGCAGTGTGATCTGATATATGTATCAGAGAATATGAGTGAATAGCTAGCTCTCAATTATTCCCCAGAATCTCATCTTCACTCAATGGCCAGCTACTATAGAGCTCTCTTAGAAAATTACGTAGCAAAAATAGGAGGGCCCTAAACTTTTCCTAAGAAGTGCAGCTGTTGGTCTAGATCAGGGGTTGGCAAACTTTTCAGACGGAAGAGCCAAACCTGTCCCTCACAACAATTTAAAAATTATTCAAGAGCCATAAATATATTTTTACAAATAAGGAAAATTTAAAATAATATTATAACAAGTTATAATTAATATTATATCTTTATTGAATGAAGAAAAAAAATACAAAAAAAAAAATGCAAAAATTGCTTTCATTAGTTTTAATCAGTGTGAGCATACATTTTCTTAGAAAGTTCTGTATATACAGTTTGTAGCTAGTCTTTTTTAATTTAAGGCACGCATCTTATTGCCACAAAGTTTTGTGAGACCTATAAAACAAATGAAATCACCATTATATGAATAAAATTCTTTAAAAATTTTATAAGTGAAATTCTGATAGTTTTATTTTCTTTTTCAATTTTACTTCAGAGCCACATGCACATATCCAAAGAGCTGCATGTGCATGTGGCTCATGAGCCACAGTTTGCCGACCCCTGGTTTAGATGGTCAAATATAGTGATGTGTAAAAAGTAAGCAGCCATATAGGCTAAAAAGCTCATATATATCTATATAAATTTGGGCAAAATTTCAAAAATTGGATTTTTGTATCCAAATATAGGATCCATTTAGCAGATAAACAAATAGACTGTAAGTATTGAAAAGCTATTTTAATAAAAACTTTCAGTAATTGTAAAACAAATGTAATTATTTTTTCAAATCTAATTAAAATATTAAATAAAAAACAAATTTAAAACAACCCAATATTTTTTGGTTTTATTTTGCATGATTTTTTCTGCCTCCTTTTTACTTTATTAAAAACAGGCATTTTTTAATTAAACATTTTTTATAATCTCGAGATTCTCAAAAATTTCTGAAAGGAATCTCAAATCTTGAGAAAGCAAAAAGTTTGAGAAAACAATCACTATACTCTAATATTTTCCTTATAGCATATTTAGAATAAAAATTCAGAATTCAAAATATATATAAATTAGAATATACTGGAAATTCTTGACCAAAAACAAAAAATATAAGTATTAATTGCAATAAATAAATGCTAGGCATGCAAAAAAGCATTTCAGACTGTGTATGCAGCTATACTGTACAGTATTGATTAGGTTTATAGTAGAAACTCCATCATCTGCTATAAAATGAGAAGAATCAAAATAGCAGACTGAGAATCAGAAGTAACATGTTCTCTTGCTGCCATAGTTTTACTGGCATATTATGTAAATAATTTTTATTCCTGAATTGTACTTAAGGAAATAGTTCATCTATATTACCAGCAATTAATAAAATTAAGCTTAATTAATATGCAAAAAATTAAAATTATTATGCTTAATTTTCACTGAAATATTTTGAAATTTTTATAATTTATTATGTTTTTAGTATCTTTTTAACAGTGTCTTTTTTATAATTTTGTTTTTCAGAAGTTTCCATTCCATATATAAGATCATTGAAAACAATTTTTTATATGAAGATTCATTCATTCAACAAACTAATTGTTATCTTTGGATAGCAGCTAGTCTTTGGAATAAAACATGCCATAAATGAAAAAAATTAGATCTTATTTTCAAAAAAATAAAAACAATATGTAAATTTTGATTAATGAATATTAAGATATTTGATTAATTAAGATATGCTATATAATTATTTTAAAATTTACATAAATTTTATTGAAATATTGTCTTTATTATTAGTAATTTATACAGTGTAACTCTTATAACAAACTCACAGAAATCACAAGGTTTAGTTTGTTATAGAGGGCAGCCATTAGAAAGATGACAATAAATTTGTGAAGATATTTAACAAATTTGTGAGGATGCAATATGATAATAAATTTTGATGTTCTATAGTAGATTTAACTTTATAACAAATAAAACATTACTTTGAAGATTTTTTTATGTAGGAAGCTTATTATTTTTTCTGAACAGTAAGCTTACATTTCTTTTAACAACTGATCTGCAATTACATTATCAATTTTGTAGAGATTGTCAAAAACAGTTTAATTCTGAGAAATGTTGGAATTTTCAAAACAGAATTTTAGTGTTTCCAATGCACTATAAGCTTCAGCTAATATTGGTTTTCTCAATTGGGAAGGTTATGGACATAAGAGTGATGAAAGATGCAGAGATAAACTCAGATCAGTAGATAGTGATATCTAAAATGAATCTATTGATAGAATGGAGAAATGTAAGGAAAAAGAATTACAGGAATTCCTTGATTAGTAGGGGTTTGAATAATGCAGTTTTGATTAGTGTGCAAAAAAGTTTGAGATATCCCTTAATATACACAGTGCCAAATTTGATTAATGCACTTCAACAAGTGCGATTTTTTTTTGCAAACCCTCTGAAGCATTGGCAACTGAATCTCGAGAATTGTAGTCTACATATTTAGAGCACTGTAATAAATTTATTTTTTTAATTCTGTTAATATTATGCCTTTCATCATGTAATCATTATATTTTAAATTTGTTTGAAATTTTATTTATTAATAAATGTAGCATGAATGGCAATTACCTAATAACTGCCGTTACAATATTATAGAGCCAGTCTTGTCTTCAATTCCTCTCCAGTACTCAATGTCAATGAATGTGCAATTATTTTTTAGAAAATTTATGCAATTTTGTAAAAAATAATTTTTTTTTGTGAAAAATAAATTTTAATTAATAAATTTTTAAAATCCTATACATATTCCTCAATGATTTAAAGTACTTGTAATGCAATATAGATACATTTTGAAAGAGAAAAAAATACATCTTTATAAGTTTGATATATTCCAGGATAAATTATAATTACTCCCATTGGTTTCTTAGTTTGATTAGTGTGGTTTTGATATATGCAGTGTATTGCAAGGATTTTTAACTGCACTAATCAAGGGATTCCTATACAAATATAAATGAAAACGGAAGATCTGTTATGTGAAGCAAGTTCACAGTTGCCACAGATTCTGTAAATTATTGCTGGCTTTATTTAAACATAATTCTTAAAACATTAATTACAAAAATAAACTGTATCACATAAAAGTTAATTTACACAGTGAATTCATTTGAACTTTCTCATTTTTATGCAAAACTATATATATATATACTGATATTTTTGCAACAGATGAATAAGCAATCTTTAATTATTAGCAATACACTGAGTTGGTCTCTTTCTAATATATTATTAATTATTTATTTTGACAATTATTTTTTAAAGAATTTCTAAAATAACTTCCTTGTTGAATAGGGAGGAAACAAAAATTTATAGATCAAAGAGATTAACTTATTAACAGAATTTTAATATACCTGAATAATAGGAAATGAGTTCTTGTAGAGTTGCAAATGTTTTTCGAGTTGTGACATAATATCCTCCATTATCTAATGCTTTAACTTTGTAATGTTTGACATGATCTCCTTTTTGTGGCTCCCAATCTCGAACAGAAAGTGAAAATGCTCCTGCAGTAAAGATAGGTAGATTATACTACTAATGTATATTTTCCTATACTAAAATAGTATTAATAAATAATTAATAGATTATTTTCCCCATTTTTAATTACTTACTACAACGTCCAAAATGTTCAGCTGCATTAATTATAATACATTTAATATAATTTCAATTTTTAAAATGAAGATCAGTTAAAAACAAATTTAAATTTTGTTAAATTTAAAATTTTAAAAAGAAAAACTGAAGGATTTATTTAACACTTACCTGATGTTTGTTCACTATTACGTATAAGAAAAGTTCCTCTAGGATTTGATGGAAGCAACAACATTTTTTCAGCTTCTTTTCTGGATACTCTTCCACAGAACCAACTGAAAAAGTAAATTTTAATTATTTATAAATTTTGATTTTGTCAAAATCTGTGATAATTATAGTCCAGTATAAAACTTAAAAAATTTTTAACAAAGTGAAATATTGATTTAACTTACTCTTCACTTTCAACAGTTTTTTCTGGAGCAACATAATTTCGTGGAATGTATCCAGTCTGTTGATTAAACAATAAACGAGCATGCCACCAATCAGGATCACTAAATTAAAATAATAAACACTAAACAAATAAAAACAATAATCTATATTTTGAATGTTTGATTTAAAAGTTATTAACTTACAAGAAATTTGTCATTGATTAGAAAACTAAACAATATCCAAATTAATGACATGTATGAAATTTATTTATATTGCCAATACAATTATTATTAATTTAAATTTAATTCCAGTAAGTTTCTTTACAAGTTATTTATTTTTTGAATTAATTTGCTAATTAATTAACCCTTTACAGTCAAACATCAGATGTTATCAGTTAAGCTGATTCAATATTTTATTTTACATTTCATTTATTATTATTGTTATTATTATATTAGACATGTGATAAATCTTACATATTTTCCTACTTCATAATGGATGAAATAATTAAAATTGTTTTTTAATCATTTTCATTAGTATTCTTTAAAAAAGTTTAAAAATATTACGTTTTTAAGACAGAAATTAATTTATTACAAAAGATATTTTAACAATTGTAAAAATTCAGGATTAAAAAATATTAAAATGAATAAATAAATTATTAGGTGAAATAAAAAATAATAGGTAAATTAAATATTTAATGTAAATCTAAAGAAAAATCTAAATCAGTTAAAGGACATAGTAGATAAAATAGTTTTTCTCTCTGATGTGAAATTGATTGTCATCGTGTTTTTATATATTCTTGTATTAATCCAAATACTAATAAAAAATAAATTTTTTGACAATGAAAAAGTTTGAGGTAGTGTTAATCTGTTTCTTCATTAGCAGTTTATATTGGGAGTATTTCTTAGTGCCAACAATACAATATGGATTAACCAATGTAGAGATGGTTGCCATTCACTCTCAGAAAATAAGCAATGTTAAATGCTATGTTGTACACAGAGCCGGATTTGCATTTTTGGGGCCCTAGGACGAGCAAGGTTTTGTGGCCCCTAAAAATTCAAATCAACTACGTCTAATTTTAAAAGCTCCTTATAACTTATAAGAAACCTTTAAAATTTTACTTTTTATCTAGCATTTTAATAAAAACCTATTTTTTCTTATTAAAAGGTTTATGAAAGTTGAAAACTGATTGATAGTTTTGGGGCCCCTAGGGAATCGCGGGCCCTAGGACGCAGCCTAGTCGGCCTATTGGTAAATCTGGCCCTGGTTGTACACTTTATTTATTATTAGTATAATATTTACATAAAAGTTGAAAACTGATTTGTTAGTTTTGGGGCCCCTAGAATCGCGGGCCCTAGGACGCAGCCTAGTCAGCCTATTGGTAAATCTGGCCCTGGTTGTACACTTTATTTATTATTAGTATAATATTTACAATTTTATATCAAAATACATACAGCTGATATCTGTTAGCTAAATTTAATAGTGACTGTTGGCCAACCAAAGTATTTTGATATGCTTTGATTGATATTTAAATCATATTTAAAAAATAATAATAGATCGCATTTTATTCCATTTAGGCTAATTGCAAAGTCGCGAATTTTAACAAATATCAATAATAATAATTATAAACTAAACCTAACGGTTCTAATGACTCTGCAGTCCAGAGTTTGGTCTGAGCTCAGGTCTTCTTCTAAACTTTAACTTAAAAATAATTAAATTCAAAACAATCTAACAACAACTAACGTTAACCAGCAAAAACAAAACCAGAAACCAGAACTTACAGCTAGAAGTACTGATTAAGTGTTAGATCTAACAACAACAAAACGATGTTAGAAACTTATACTAATAAATTAAATTTCTCAAAACAAGTTAAATAATAAAAAATATAAATTTATTAGACTCCAAAACACTTACAAAAAGTGTTAATAAATGCTTTATTGGAACTATATAAAGCAACAAGCAATTAGTAAACAAAGCTTGTTTAATCCAACTCAAATATCAATAAATCCAATTATTCACAAGACACAAATCTTAAATACTAATTAAATCTACTACCTTCACCACCGATACAAATTTCAAACAATCATAGACCTTTACAAGAATTCCAATGACACTTAGCCAACCTTACGTTGATACACCACCTTGTTGAGTCGTTGATTGCGTCGGCTTTTATATCGAGTGACATATAGTCCTGTGTTGCTTCATTTACATAAATACATGTAACAAGTTTAAATTATTTGCTTATAGAGTTATCAATTCATGTCATCCTCTTTACAATTTAATACACGTAACAAGTTTAAATTTATTTGCTTACAGAGTTATTCATTCATGTCATCCTCTTTACAATTTAATGAACATCAATATGAGATCATTCTTACATTCTCATATCGGACCAGTGGTAAATCATCAATACGAGATCATTATTATATTTTCATATTGGATCAATGGTAAAACTTATTTAAATTAGATGATGACATCATTATCCGGGACAGCTCTTCCGGAGGATGGTTCCCGATTCTGTAACACGTGATTGCTAACTACTAGTGGTAAAACTTATTTAAATTAGATGATGACATCATTACCCGGGACAGCTCTTCCGGAGGATGGTTCCCAATTCTGTAACACGTGATTGCTAACTACTACGACAGAGAATGTGGAAGTAAGTCAACTCAAACTAAAATATAATACGTTAGATGATAAATGAAAATAACGATAAATAAGAAAAGAGTGCGTATAAAATAATTAAGAAAATAACGCTAAATAATAAAGTGCATAATAAAATAAAATAGGACAGGTCAGAGTTAACTTCCTCATAATTAACTGATTTAACCCAATCTAGACATTGTTCGTCATTTTCAACATGATCTTGAACCTGCATACTATCAATATTCAATACTGCCAACATTAGGTTATTGCATATATTCAACAGCAGATACTATAAAATTACTCATTCAATGCCAAAAATAAAAAGACAAAGTAGGATTTTGAACTAATAGCCTCTGATGGAAGAAACTTCATAAAAAACATCATTTTATTATTTTTGATGTTTGAAAATTTTTATAATCAAATTATTTATATTTGATTATCTTACCTGTCATCTAATATAACAAGACGATCACCTTTTCTAAAACTAAGGTCTCCATCATCTCTAGCATTATAAGTATATAAAGCAACTACTATTTTGCCTGAAAAATAAAAAAAAAAAAAAACATGCCACACAGTTTAAAACATATTTAAAAAACTTAAAAATAAATAATTGCATAAAATTTTAAATTTTGTTATACCTGCTCTGTTTAATTCCTGAATAGAGGAATTAATAGCATTACTTTGGCAAAGTGCATTAGTTGGTGACTTAGTATATCTATCTTGGGAATTGGTATGAACTTTTAGGACATTATTTCCACTATTGTTGCTTGAGTGAATGTGATCATCAGTAGGTATATCAATAGTATCTTTACTTGTTGTAGGTGGGATATAAGAAGTGCTACTTGATCTTGAAAGACAGTTTCCCATAATTGTTCATAAATTTCTATAAAATAAATAAAATTGAATTCAATCTAAAGAATATAGCAGTTAAAATTTTTAAATATAGTCTCTCTGCAAAAGGAAGAGTATAGCAACGACTTTGTACTTAATAGGGTCATTACACCACCTAGGAATAAAAACAGGTATATAAGTTGGTTTCTAAATACTGATGTATAAAATTTCTTCTTAGATATGTTTAGACATTACCATATCTAATAAGAAATTTTATACATCAGTATTTAGAAAACCAACTTATACACCTGTTTTTATTCCTAGGTGATCTAATGACCCTATTAAGTACAAAGTCACTGCTATCCGCTTCCTTTTGCAGAGACTATGCATCCATTGCTTGGATGACTCCAGTAAACTAGCTGAATATATGATCATACTCAACCAGGCCATGACTCAGCCAGGGTATGACAAAGTTTTTGTTGATAATATCAATAAATCCATTGATAGTAATACACAGGTTACCATTACATCTCCCTGGACTTCATAACAACCTAACCTATCCCACTTACATCTTATTCCATACCACACTGCCATACAGCCCTTAAGCAAAGTTTTATTAAAAGATAACAAATCTCTACCCTATGCTCGGCTAAATACTAATGTTCATGCCTTAAAGAACATTAAACCACCATTACCATCTTCTAAATGTGCTGGCATTTATATTATCCCTATTTACAACAATGACTGTAATAGGCATGAAGTATATGTGAGTAGTACAACTAGGTCTCTTGCCACTCGCTTAAAAGAACATCAAAATGAAATACAAAAAGCTAACTTCTCTACTGCGCTTGTCAAACATTTTTACGAATATGATATCAACATCAAATGGAGTCAAGCATGTATGTTAGACAATTTGATAAGGCCGAAGATATTAAGACCACTGAAGCCATTGTTATTGAAATATGTAGAAAGAAAACCCACGTCATTAATGACAATCAACCTATCAACCTATCATACCGCCACAATGGTTTTTGTAAATGCTACAAATCAGCCACTATCGTAATTTATTGTTTTAATTAATTTATTTTATTTAAGTTTTCTTTTTGTTTATTATGTTGTGCGTAATTGTTTAAACATTAATATAACTCTTAGCATATGTATATTTAATTGATAGACTTTAACGTATGTTCTAATTATTTACGTTTTTAAATTTTTGAATTTATATAATGTTCTATAAAAAGTTTATGTTCCAGAATGCTCTATACTTAAATTTGTATGACTTCTTAAAGTCGAAAGCACTTCAATAAATTATTTAATTTTCCGCTTTAAACTAGTGCTTGTTTTCAAATATAATTCTTGTTTTCTAAGTGGAAGTTCCTACTTATTATGAATGATAGGATATTTTATAAATCAATCTGAAGAATCTGTATGCATGAAATATTTATTAAAATATGAATTAGAAATTAAAATTATTCACTTGCAACATGGTCTTCAAACAGCATTGCTACAAATTCAAAAATCATTAATGTTGTTGTGAATAACTTTAATGACAATAAGTAGAAAGACATAATCTTAAAGAAAATATAAATTATTATGTACAACAAAATATAGTTATGATTCTCAATTGAATTATTGCTCTGTATTGATTGGTGAAGAGGACCCAGAGAGTCAAAAGCACTTCAATAAAATTATTTTAAATTGACAAAGTTTCACTTTATTTTCTGTATTTTTCCCTGCTCTTGGTGCTGACTTTTGATAAGCTATAGTTATTAATTTAAACAAACTGTACTAGATTATTCAATCGATAATGATAGAGTGATTTTATAAAAATGAAAAATTCTTAGAAAATCAAAAACAAGAAACAAATTAATGCAATTCATTGATGTGAAAAATATAAAATGAACATTCATAAACAAAGAAAATCTGTTTGAATTTTACTGCAAAAGTAATATTGTGATAATACCTCAGGATACGATGGTTTGCAATACACTCATTTCGTGATAAACACTTTAACAAATTGTAATTATATCTCATATATACGATGATTCATTTCATGATACACAGACTCAAGCATTCCATCTGCAGATCTCGATCTTTTATTTAGCCTGTGGGTTAAAAATTTACAATCAGTAACAAAAAGTCTCAAATATAAAATAATTATTAAAAATAAACTACCTATTAGACAGAAATCTTTATTCAATTAAAACTAAAATATATAGTAAAATAAAAAATAATGTAAAATGAAAATAATTTTTTAGTATAGAATAATCATTAGAATTGTTAAGGCTAATCAGAAAAAGCTCAAAAATTTCTCTCTAACATTCAAGATGATTGAATCTTGATTGATATTTAAGAAAGCAATGATATATAATGAAAAATTTACATGGTTTATTCTTGCTTAAACATGAATTAAATCAGTCGAAATGAATAAATGTAAAAGTATATTTTAATGAAATTGAGGCATTTTATTTTACTTGAAAAACAACACTCCCATATGTAAGTATTTGATTTATGCTTGAAATTAAAATTATTTTAATATAATTAAAATGGATATAAAAATGAGAGGAAAGTACACTTAGTTATTTTTACATTTTTATGAAAATCATGGTTGTTGCAATTCCCATTTTGAGCCAATGCCTTTCTGTTTCAGGAAGATTATGTTCAACTGATCATCGGAGCTATTAGAAGACCAAGTTTGCCATAACAGCCAGAAGCTAGGAGTCAAAGGAAGTACAAAGGATTTTCTGAAACTCTTAAGAGATGAGCCCCTTCATTAGTTTACACCAATTCTGGTTGATTATCTAATATACTGAATTCTTATTATTGGTTTCAAAGCTCAAAGAATTGCTAGCTGGACTACCAAACACAATATCTAACTTTTGACATGAGTAATGCCAAAAAGAATGGAAACTTGAGTATATGGAGAACTTTTCAGTGAGAGATGAAAACATAATCTGGACATACTTTTTGAGATACCTCACTCTCATAAAGCATGTGCATTTGAATGTGTGAGGAACATCATTGTGAGAATATGATCTCGAGTGGGAGGTGTGCTTTATGAGAGTGAGGTATCTCAAAAAGTATGTGCATTTGAATGTGTGAGGAACATCATTGTGAGAATATGATCTCGAGTGGGAGGTGGTGAATTAGTAATAGTATAGATGTGCAGATGAATAAGAGTAAACTATTGGATTGTTCGAAAAGTAATTTCATTTTTTTCCGGCAGATGGCGTTAGAATAAAATTGGCGGGAAAAATACAACTAAGCCATATTATCGTTATAAATTTCGACAATTGACATTTCAAGGCATATTTATAACAACTTTTTTTGATTTTATACATTTTGTTTTTTTTGTGTGTCCTATCAAAAATGGAAAATAAAATGGAGATTTTCGGCATGTTTTACTTTTTTATTACTGAAAACATAAGAATGCTGTTCAAGCAAGAAAAAAGTTATGTGAAATGTAGTGAGAAGATGTGTTAACGGAATGCCAGTGCCGAAACTGGTTTGCAAAATTTCATTTTGATAATTTTGATGTTAAAGTTGCACCATGTGCTGGAAGGTTAGTTGAAGCTGATGATGACAAAATAAAAATATTGGTTGAAACAAACCGCTTAATAACATCATCAAAAATTGCTACAAGATTGGATTTTTTGAATTCAACCATTCATGATCAGATGAAACGCTGATATTTGGGTTCCGCATGTTCTCAAAGAAAGATTTGCTCCATCGCATCGATATCTGATTTGCTGTTCAAACGTGAAGAAAATGACTTCTTTCTGAAGCGGATCATAACTGTTGATAAAAAATGCATTCTTTATAACAAAGTTGAACACAAGCGATCATGGAGCAGAAGAAATGAGCCAGATCAAAGCACTCCGAGACCCCATATTCATCAAAAAACCGATGTTCTTTGTTTGGTGGAATTTCAAGGGAATTGTTTTTCTGAGCTTCTTCCAGACAATTTCAGAATTAATTCGGAAGTGTACTACCACCAATTAGAAAAACGGAACGATTCCATCAAACAGAAGCGGCCAGAATTGATTAACAGAAAAGACATAATGTTTCATCATGACAATACCGAACTTCATACAAGTTTGATGGCTTGCCAGAAGCTGTTACAGATTGGATGGGATATGCTACCATATTCACCATATTTGCCATATCTGGTACCTTCCAATTATTACTTAATCCGGTCTTTACAAAATTCTTTACACTGCAAAACACTTAGTTTAAATGAGAATGTCAAAAATCACTTGTTTCAATTTTTTGCAAGAAAAGATCAGAAATTCTATGAGCATGGAATCATGCTACTACCAGAAAGAAGGCAACATGTGTTGGACCAAAATGGTCAATTTATAATTAAATAAAATATTTATATACTATAAAAAAATTGTCATAAATTTTCATGGAAAAAAACGAAATTACTTTCCGAACAACCCAATACTACTAAAATTCAGCACATTTAGCAGCAAACTTATTAAAAACTTTATAAAAAAAACTAAGAAACATTTTTGGTTATACACCATTTTCAGCCATTTCCAGAATCAAAGAATATTTGAAACTCAAATTAATTTTATTATGTATACAGCAAAAGTTTACAAGAATATTTTCATATGGTCTCAATTTAACTTGGTGATTTTTCATTTATAAAATAATAATTAATTAAATTTTAAAAATAATTGTAGAACTAAAATTGGTTCAATAATTTTTTATTGTGTAGAGCCATATGTTGGAAAGTTCTTCTGTTGGTCTATCATTAGTTATATTGCCTTTATGTTTTCTTTTCATGATTTCCATTGTTTCTTTTATTGCATCTTCTTTCTAGGTTTACATGTACTTATTACTTTGGCTTCATTTCAATGAGTTTCAATGACTTTAAGCAGTTTGTTAATCTATTGGATGAATGTGAGAAGAAAAAAATGCATGTGAGAATACAAAGTATATGCATAATAAAATGATATAGGTGAGACTGAAATTGGGAATGCAGAAAATGTTTTATATGCAGTGTATGTTCCTTTAGATATTACAAATGTAAGTGAGAAATACAACTGATGTGAGCAGAATGAATATTATTCCAATGAGCAAATGATAAGACAGGTTATTTGAATAACAAGGTTGGCAAAGAGAGACTATGGAAAGACTATCTGGAAAGTATGATTATCTCTAAGTTCAGTGATAACTAGATATGAGTGAAAAGAGTGAATGACAATGGAATATGATTGACAGAGGTCTGTATTGAAAAAGAGCTGTTTAATCCCTAGTGTAATAATTTTGAATTAAATTGTAATTGAAGAGTGTGATACCAAAATGCGTTCAGTCCATTTTCGTTAATTTTCAGGAGAAGCAAAATATGAATTGAGAAAGTATTTCTTATGTGAATGATTATCTACTACCAGATATCTGTTTCTAATTCATATACATGCACTTCTCAGTAAAATCTTGAAATCAGCCATCATTAGTTTTTAAATACACAATGACTAAATATAATGGTGTTAATGGAAACTTGCTAAGTCCAAGGACTGAACGTGTTTTCAATTGCACTCATTCTTCATTAGAGGAAAAACTAAATTTATTTTGATTTAAGTATTAAAATACAGTTGATTCTCGGTATTTGAGAATTCCCCATTCATGTATTCCACTATTCCCGAAAATTTATTTGTAACCACAAATTCGATTTTCGTGGCACCTTCGCGCTTATTTGCGGATTATAGCGACCGGCGAAAATACTGTTATAAATGTTACTCTTACTTGTAATCTTTGCCGTTCTGCCTGAAAAGTCTCATTGTCTATCATTGCTCACTCCACAGATCGTAAGTAAGCCAAAAGCCTGTTCTTATAGTCTGCAGTTCCCACAGAATAATATGGCTTCAAATTTAGGTGCTTAACTTCCTGCACATTTATTCCTTATGCTGAGATTTTTAAAAATCTGAGGTAAAAAGCGACACAGACAATGCTGACACAGTTTTTCAACACAATTCAGGAAAACAATGTGTCAGCTGCCACATCAAACAACAACCCATCAAAACTAAGAATTTATTTACTACATAGTTAGTGTTTTAAAAAATTAAATAAAGATTACAGTAACTATAATATTGTATACAGTACTATAATACATATTGAATAAGGTGTCTTTAAACAGAAAAACACAGATAAAGCAAGGATGAAACTGTAAGTGTTGAGAAAAAATGTTTGCAGGAACCTACCTCTATATTTTCCATAGGCACAAAATGGTTCAGTATTCGTGAAGAATTTACAGATCGTAACTATGCAAATAACGAGGATCGATTGTAGTAAAAAGTAAATGTTTGAACTTTCCTATGAATACAATATACTCATGGGGAAGTTCAAACATTTACTTATATTACTTCATGGAGAAGTTCTGGGGCCTTCCCCATGAGTACATTATACTCATAGGAAAGGCCCAGAATATATATTTAATCATTCCAAAGTAGGAACTACTAAATTTCAGAAAAAAGAACTTTCCTTTTAACAATATATAAATAAGTCCCCAAAAACTTAAAATTTTTAATGCTATGATTTCATTTCAAGAGCTTCTAACATGAAAATTAATAACCAATATAACTATTTTATCTTTAATAAACACGATAAAAATTCCCACAACAAATTTATTGCCAACGATAATAGCAGTTTGTTTTTTACTGCCCTGCTGGCAGGATTAGGAAAACTCTCTGCTCATGCACATAGGATTGAGCAAGTTTTCATCGTTACTGCTCTCTGGACTGAGCAAGTTTTTAAAAGCAAAGCAGGATTCAAGTGTCCTGTACACATTAATTGGCATGGCTTTGGGAACAAACTGGCCTTTAATGAGATAGATGACTTCAATAGGAGTATGTATTTGCATCAAATAAAAAAATGATCAAAATGGAATGAATACATTTTGGGATCACACTCTTCAATTTTAGTTATTAGTTTTCAAATCAAGACTATAATGCCACCATCTGTTGAATTAATAATTAATTAATTTTTTAAATTTGAACTAAGGTGATGCCATCTAGTATTTAATAATTAAGACTAGAATCTTTAAATTAATTATTAAAATTATAGTTTAATTCAGAATTATTATGTTAGGAATTAATTTGGCTTGGAATACTTGCTTAATTCCCCTAGTTAGTTTCAATTAGAGTATATTATCTGACTTGAGCCAAATCTCTCTATCCAGGTTTGCCATGAGGGTTTGTGGTTACATAGCTATCCCATCTGGGAGCACTAGTATTGGCCTTGTCCGATAAGTTTCAGAATTGATCATTACATAATCTTCTTGAAATGGAATTCTGTCAGATGCCGCTATAGTGTAACTAATAAGGTGTTGGGTATTATCCCAAAGATCTTAGTTCGATTTCAATGCAGTGGTGAAATTTTATTTCAGGAAAATTAATTTAAAAATTCTAATCTAATTAAATTTCATTCAAATTTAAAAATTAATTTATTATTAACTCAACAAATGGTAGTAGCTTAGCCTTGATTTGAAAAACTAATCATTAAAATTACAATTGAATTCAAAATTATTACATTAGGAATTAATATGGCTTGGAATATTTGGTTAATTCTCCTAGTTAGTTTCAATTACAGCTGTTTTTTCAAACATTTTCTTCAAACATTAGATCATTAATCAGTATATCTAGGAGAACCATGAGAGAGATCAGAGGAATATAAGTGAAAGATCTATTTATGAATTATTAAAAGTAAGTAAAAGAAACAAATGTGAAAGGCTAGGTTTAGTGGATGAGAATATGTAAAATGTGGGAGATGTGTGGACACATTTTAACAAATGTATAGGGAGTAAGGAGAGGTTTTAGAAGTAGTACCAGTTAGATAAATATAAGAGATGCAAGAAAACATGCACACATGTGATAAAAGAGAATAAGGAAATGTGGAGCAAGAGAGACAAATAAGAAGTAACAGAATGATTTTGAAGAGAACAAAAATTAAAAATAAATAAATCAGTGCAAAGAGTAAGATAGTATAGAAATAAAAACTTCTGATTTTTCTTTTTAACTTAAAATACATACTAATAAAATCAGTGCAAAGAGCAAGATAGTATAGAAATAAAAACTTCTGATTTTTCTTTTTAACTTAAAATACATACTAATTTTACTGAAGTGCTTTCGACCCTCTGGTCCTCTTCAGCAATCATTATTACAAAGCAATATAAATATATTGTTTTGTAATGATTACTGAAGAGGTCCCAGAGGGTTGAAAGCACTTCAATAAAAAACATTTATATTGCTTTGTAATAATGATTGCTGAAGAGGACCTGAGGGTCGAAAGCACTTCAATAAAATTAGTATGTATTTTAAGTTAAAAAGAAAAATCAGAAGTTTTTATTTCTATACTATCCTGCTCTTTGCACTGATTTTCAATAGTTTTTTAAAAATGGAGCCACATACTTTGATTGTTAATAAATGTTCTAGATATATGTAGGAAATTTGAAGAGAGAATAAGATAACTATATGTGCGATACAAAAAATACAAATGGTAGAATATTGAAGAATGAATATATAAAAGAAACACAGCACTAATACAGATTTTATATTCAAACAAAAATTTTAACAACAAAAATACTTTTGGCCCTTTAACTAGGCTGGCCCTCTTCAGTTACAAATCACTTAAAACTCTGAGAATAATATTTTGTAAACCTGAGTTTTAAGTGATTTGTAACTGAAGAGGCCTGCCTGGTTAAAGGGACAAAAGTATTTTTAAGTTATTAAAATTTTTGTTTGAATATAATACCTACATTAGAGCTGTGTTTCATATATTACAACAGTAAATTATTAGCAGAGGATTTGCATTTACAATATTTATGAGATGAATCTGGGATTGTTAACAGAAGGCAAGATTATTGTCATGAACTTCTAATGTCTATTAGAGAGAGAGAAAATGAGAGTAAAAAAGAATAGAACAGGATGAATGTGTGAATGAATACTTGGAAGAGGTTGTAAATACAACTGATATATTAAAATATGATAAGAATCCCAAAGTGAATGATATCAGAGCTGAGATATTGAAATATAGAGGAAGTCTGTTATTGAATGGATGTGGTAACTGCATGAATTGTTAGATAAAATAGTGGGGTTCCAAATGAAGATAAGCTTCCGATTTCCCCAACATGAAGAAAAGGCTCAACTGATCATGTAGAAATGCTTCAACTTTCCAATCTGGAGGACCCAAGTTCAATTCTTGGATCCCATCCCTGGAAATTTTTTCATGGGGTCCAGAATTAGCCAGTCAATCTCATTCTCTACAATCCAGCTGACTCCTCTGCAGAATGGGCAAGCCATGTAGAAATGCTTCAACTTTCCAATCTGGAGGACCCAAGTTTAATTCTTGGATCCCATCCCTGGAAATTTTTTCATGGGGTCTAGAATTAGCCAGTCAATCTCATTCTCTACAATCCAGCTGACTCCTCTGCAGAATGGGCAACCTGTTGCAGTATTGTTATAGCTCCATCACTTAGTAATTAAATATTGATTACTTTTGAGTAAAATTCAATTTGATTAGAAAGTAGCATCATCTGTTGATAAAAAAAAAAAAATCCAAAGAGAAAAGATGTGAGAAGTGATGTAAGAATTAAATAGCTGTAAATACTTAGTAATTAAATATTGATTACTTTTGAGTAAAATTCGATTTGATTAGAAAGTAGCATCATCTGTTGATAAAAAAAAAATCCAAAGAGAAAAGATGTGAGAAGTGATGTAAGAATTAAATAGCTGTAAATCAGCTGACCGTGAGTGGGAAATATTTGATGAGACTGTGATTGAGAGTGAAAAAATAACTAATGCATGTGATGAGATACAGTGTGGCCTTCAGAAGTGAAACAGAATGGTGGATCAATTTTTTCAATGCATAAAATTGTTGAAAAGTATCATCATATGAGAAAGACAATATTCTAGGAACTTATAGATCTTGAGAAGACATATGAGATGTGATTAATATATAACCGAACAGTGATTATGCTGCAGAAATAATGGAGGGGTTGAGACTAATACATGTACCTGGGCAGTTCTGTTAAGTCTTGTGACTCAGTCTGGAAAAAATATTTGTGCTGTGTGCATCCATATCTGTTTTGCAAGGAATTTTGTTAACAGATGTTTTGAACCTTCTGCGATTACCAAGATGAATGCAAAATTCGAGTAGTGAGCGAACATCAAAATTTTGTTTAAAAGTAGGAAAAATAGTTTCTGACACTCTTGCAATGCTTCACTAAGTTTATGGTGATGAAATCATGAGTCAAATTCAATGTTATAAGTGGTATTCATGTTTTAAAAATGGCCAAACTTTACTCGAGGATGATGAGAAACCAGAACATCCCATACCAGCATAACCGGCAAAAATGTCGCTGAAATTTAGAGAATTATTAGTCAAAATCAACAATTACAATCAGAGAAGTTTGTAACATGATTGGAATGTCGTTTGCCACCAGAATTGTGGTTCAAGAAAAAATGGCTTCTCCATCACGACAATGAATTGGCGCACTCTTTGATTAAAACTCATTATGATTCACATTCCACACCCTCCCTATTCTTCAGATTTAGTTCTATGTGATTCTTTTTATTCCCAAAAATGAAAGTGAAGCTCAAGGGGTGACATTTTGCCATGGTAGAAGAGATTGAAGCTAATTTCAGGCAATACTGACTAGCTTAAGAAAGAAAACTTTGTGAGAGCTTTTGCAAACATGGTAGAAATTCTAAATTTGCTGTATTGATGTGGGAGATGTTTTTTAAGGCAATGGACCTCAAAATGTAATATTTTAATAATAAAGATGCATTTAAAGCCAGTCCAGTTGTTTATTGATTACACCTCATATAACAGAATGAATAGGAATAATCTGTAGAAAATGCTAAGGGATATGTTATGAATGAATAACTGCTTCAGGCATGCATAATATATACTAATAGTTGTACAAGTGTTAGAATAAATAAATTTAAGTCAGAATGATTAGTAATTGAGGAAGATATGAGGAAAAGATGTATTATGTTCTGATGGCTGTTTAATGTATGCATCAATATATACTGAAGGAAATTGCTATGAATAAGTTGGGTATATAGATGGATGATGAGGTTGTTACTTTAAATAGATGATGATATTCTCCTCTCTGAGGTAAGAAAGATCTGAGAATATTTGTTGCACAGTTGAATGAGGCAAGTAAGAGGAGCTAGATGAGAATAAATGCAGAAAAAATGAAATAACTTGGGTTTGAATGATGAGGAATATAGATTAGATTTAATTGAATAGAGCAAATCTGGAATAAATGAATGAGTGTGTGTACTTGGGAAGTATGCTTGAGAAAGAGGTTGCATTGATGGCAATATTGTCAAAATAATAAATGCTGGATTAAAAACTATGAGTGCACTTAAGAGATATGTTAGGAATAAGAAATTTCACTGATATGACAATATTTATCAACCAAAGGCATGACAATACAATTCAATGTAAGGTCAATTTATAAAGTTCTATAAATTTAAAAAATAAAATTTCAGATTTATTCTATCATCATCTGATATATATTTATTTATGTTCAATAAATTTTAACTTGCTGAAGACTATTGTTTTTGCATGGCTAACAGATATTGTACCTTTTAAGATGGCAAAGATATTTATTGGATTATCAGTCCATTAGACTATGCATTGAGAACTAACAGAAGAAATTTCAAATAGTGTTGAGAAATTTTTTAGAAGCAATGACAACCATGTCATCAGTAAGCCAACAATAAAGAAACCTTTATCATAAGTGTATTCAGATAACTCACCATAAAATACCAAAGAGAAAGAATTTTCCCATCTGTATGTAGATAATCAAATTTCTCTTCAAAGATTGTACTGTGAACAATTCTGTTTCAATAAGATAATGAATAATACAACAAATAATAATTGGCTAAATACTGTATCATGTCTTTTAGCAAAAAGAGCAATTTTTCCCTTCAATATGAAGATAAATACATAATGCAATTTCCTCATAACTGAAAAATCTTTGTTACAGGACAGAAATGATTAATGTTATCTTTATATAAAGTTTCAGGACCAAGTATTACAGTTAGAACTGTAAGAATAAATCTTTCCTCCCAACTTATATTTTCATATTTGACTTTTTTAGATTCAAGAATCCTGAACAATATGCAGATCAAATTACCCTGAAAAAAGCCTGTCAGGAAACAAAAAGCATTATCATAATAGCTTGCAGATTTATTTTAATTATTCCTGGATTTGATTTTGAGATTAATTGTTTAACTGCGTCATTTAATAGAAGTATGTTGATAACACTATTCTCCAGTGGTATGCTATCACAGCAGAATCTTGATTAACAATATCTTATCTAACTAAGATGAGTTTTCATTCATCTTGTGTTAATTTTTTATTTTTATAATAAAAGTTATAAATAAAATTAAAAATGTTTTAAATTATATAATAAAACACTTTTGATTTTATTTACAATTGTTTTATTATAAAGATAATCAACACTAGATGAATAACAGTTCACTTTTAAATTATATAATAAAAATTATTATATTCAATAGATAGATCTAATCTGAAAATAGTGTTTATATCATTCACATTAATTTATTCAAATATAGTTTATTTAATAATTATTTGACAAATCTCATGTGTTATTTGAGTTTATTATCTGAGTTTCCCTCAGTTCACATTACATTGGTTAATAAAGTAATAATAGAATTACAAAGAAGCAGTCTCCTTATCTGAATATCTTAAGAGTGTTCCCATCTGATAATTTTTTATCATCTAATTCTATAAATAATCCTAAGATACTGAACGAAATAATTAACAGTTTATCATCTAAAACAAGTGAAAGGTTAATTATAATGAAGTTTCATCTGGTGGCACAAAGAATCATTCAAGATATGCATCTTTTGCTAACCAATATCATTCAACCAATAGCATACTGTCTTATACTTTGATTTCAGTAACAAATAGAGCTACTTTAGTCAGGTGGAAATTCATGTATGAATCTCAATGCAACATACGTTTTAAATTTGTGAAAGGGAAGTTCAATAATTAGTTCAAGTTTTAGATATACTCCAATTTATCTCAATTTATAAAATTCCCCTTACAAAATCCAAGTTTCACAAGAAATATCAAAGAAAAAGTTTTAAAGTCAAATAATGAATGCCTTTTTAATGGCAAAGGAATATAAAATACTTGTAACAGAAATCAGGACACCATATATATGTATGTTTCATATCTACTATTTCCAAAATTTAAAAAATGTTTTACAAATATTATATCCTCTAATGTATTCTATTAAATATGAATATAATATTTAAGTATACACCTAACTGTCAAATTGCATAATTTTATTTTTACCCATTTTGAAAAAATGCTCACTTTATACAATATTATTTTGGTTTAACATGGTTTAAGAATAGCAAAAAATAAAAAAATCTGTATGTATAGTAAGACCCCACTTAATGCTGCTCTGTTTAATGCTGTATTGATATAATGTGGTTTTCAAAATGTTATACTCACATAAATCCAAAATCTCATGAATTGAAACTCCTATGTAGTCTCGCAGTGCATTTGGTATCAGTTCTGTGCAGGACTTAAGTCTGCTGTGGTCAAAGTTCAAATTTACGATTGGTCATTATTATTATTTTACAGTAATAAAAATAACAATTACCCCATTTTAGTTTTAACATGAATATTGCCACTTCAAACTATAGTTTATTGAAAATTAGAACGTTTTTTCATCAATATTTTTTCATTGTTTATAGTTTACTGCAATCTGATTATTGTCTGTTTTTCTTAAAACTTCTTATTTTCTAATTTTAAGAAGAAAAATTTTTCTGATATATTTAATTTTTTATTCATTGTCTTGCTTCACCTATCCTCATTATTTACTTTATAAGATGATCTCATTTAATGCTGTTTCATTTAGCATTTGGTTTTTTGGAATATATACCCATGTTAAATGGGATCTTACTGTATATTAAAAAGCTTGTTAACTGCCATCTGGTAGTTGCCCTATGAATAACAAAATCCTTGAGTGTTACTCCATAAATACCAGCAAGTAACCTCTCTATATTTTCTATAATAATCTTTAATTTTTACATAACATTCAATTATTATGAGAATTGATAATTAACATATATATATAATATATAATGATCTATAAATAATAAAAAATAAGCAATCATATTAATATTTTAAAGAAATTATTTCCCATTAATTAAACATCATGTTTGGCAACAATTAAATTTATCTACCTGCAATTTCTTTGCCGATTCCAAAAATCTCTTTGAACAAACAAATTTGATAAAAATCCCGATGAAGGAAAAAGTTAGCAGCAGGAGTGATATCTTTCAACTGAGAAGGAAAAAGACTGTTTTTATATTAACAAGCAAAAAAAGATATAGAATAAACTGTTTTATAAATTTTGAAGGTTTCATATCTTCATCCTTTTTTTTACTTGCTTTATTTATTATCTTTAAAATTTTGTCTCTCTATATATAAAAAAAAATATATAAAGTAATATATATAAAGTCTTAAATTAATTTTAGAAAAATCCATAAATTACAGCATTTAATTGTGTGTTACAAAACCTACCCCTCATTTCTATATAAATATTAATCTTAATTTACACAATATTTTTGCAGAACCAATGCACCAGATAAATTGAAAATTAGATGTATATGAAGTATTTAATTTGAATATAAATATGCATATGAATGTGCAAAAGCATCTGAGAAAATACTATTATCAATTTTTAGATATATGTTACAAAATGACTTTTTTTTTATTGAATTTAGATTTTCATGTTTTTTATTTTATATTATGCATAATGAAACATTCAATTGATAGGATTCACTATTGGCAATATACTCTAATAATACATTAACAGAAATATTTTTAATTTAGTAAAATCATGCAGTTTTACTAAAGTTCTGCCAATGGAGAACTGAATTTTTCTATGTTTTTATTAGTTATAAAAATTTTAAGATTTTAGATTTTAATTACTTTATGCTTACAATATGCAAATATATCATTATTCTTAAATTTATACTATCAATTTCATCCTTTATAAGAAAAACAATTATATTTAAGTGGTTGCATATGATCTGAGAGATCACAAATTCATATTGTTAACAGTTTTATATTTTTATAATAAATCTTTAAAATCAATCAGAAAACAATAGTGTACTTCGAACTAAAAGAATACTTAGAAAAATTAAGTTTAAAAATTTTTGAAAAATACAGATAGTATTTGACTTTTGATCACTTGTACTTATGATGGCAATGAAATCCATTAATTCTGTGATTAGTTACTTCAATTTGATGAGTTCAAGTTCCTGACCAATGATATATAATACGATATATAGAAAATGTCCTTTTTTTGTGTGTGATTTTTATAATTTTGTGTTCTTTATGTTTATTAAGATAATATACAGTGTCCTAGTTAAATATCATAAGTGAGAAATTATAAATTTTGGGCATTTTCAACTTCCGACCATTCTAATTTACAATGGCAGGATTTGGTTTCAATCCCTATGGTCCAGAAATTAAATACTATCTGAATTTTATATTTTTATTCTAATATTTATATCATTTGTATTCTCAGAGCACAAGTCAGAAAGGATATACATAACTTAAAAATTTCTGAGATGGACAGAACTCTCTGGATATATCATCTGTATTCTATTAACAATAAAATTTAAAAAACAATTTACACTTAACTGTTCATTTAGAATGAAAATTTCTTCTTGGTATTGAATAGCAAATTTATGAAATTTATTGAACTTTTGGTAATTGAAAATCTGTGAATCTAGGATAGAGTTATGATTTCCTTATTTCTTATGAATATCAATGCATACCAATATTCTTGAGTTAAATGTTGAATTATTATACACAAGTATATTAATATTCTATATTTCTTATTTTTCTATAAGATTTCTATTTTAAATTAAGAAAATGTTGTTAACCTGAATAAGTAATATACCTTTTTTTCTTGTATTTTTTTATGTTATACATCAGCTTGCAAAAAAAAATTTGCTGAGAATTTCACATTTCTAACCGTTTTTGCAATAATATGTTACATTAATGACTAGCATCACAACTAGTAATATAAATAAAAGATATTTATTAATAGTTAAGGCAAAACAAAATAATATTTACTATATCTATAGCAAATTGTGTTAACAAAAATAACAGCTTTTTAGATGGGAATAAGAAAATTATAAACTTTAATGAAAAGCACTTTCAGTATACACTCTCATCAATTCAAATTCTATAATTCAAAAATTATTTGTTTAAAATACATGTAAAACACATAGTAAGCATTAGAACAGTGGTTCTCAACCGCTGTGCCTTGGCACACTAGTGTGATGCCAAACCTTTGACAGTGTGCCGCGAAAAATAAAGAATGAATTGTATGTAATTGCATAAATCACGGCTCATCTTTCTGATGTTTCATCCCTTCAAAGCCAAGTGACTGTTTTTGGACTGCTCTTCGTCCGGTTTTACTAACTGAAAATTAACAGTAATTTGTTAATTGACATCATAAAAGGAGGCGGAGCTTTGTTAGTAAGACTGGTCTATGCTTACAACTCGCATTAATCGAATATTTGCTCGCACTAACTGAAAATCGGTATCAATTTTATAAGTCGCACTAATCGAAATCGCATTATTCGAACTCGCACTAATCGAGGCCTACCTGTGCATAAATCAAGTATTCATGAAATGAGGAATATCTGAATTACTATATTTGAAAAATTGACAGAAAATTGAAAAACATAAAAATTACAATTAAATAATTTATATCAAATTTATTAAAAACTTCTCTTTTTGATGTAATTTAACTAATTATATTGTATAATTAATAATACTTTAATTGTGAATAATTCATAATGAAATACTTTATTCATTCTTTTATTTGAAGATTGATACAGCTAACTAAATTTTCATATTAACTGTGATAATTTTTTATTGTCAGAAAATGAGAAAACTTACCACTTCATGTCTGCTTTCATCTTGAGTACCTCCCATCCTAAATAAAAATAGTAAACTTTAGAATATACACTATGAAACATATTTCAAATATTTAAAAAATCTTTGAAAAATAACAATTAAGGCATTTTATTATGTACCTATATACTTCATGATGAAAAATATAACACTGTACAGAATTGATGAACAACACTATTTGAATTGTATAATAATTACAAAATAGAAAAATATAGTGATTCAAAAATAATAATACTCAAAAGCCCTTTAGCAGTCAAAAGATTTATTCAGTAATGTTTTCAATGCACTTGGTGTCTTTTCAGCTGCTACAACACTAGCAGCTGAAGAAGACGCCAAGTGCATTGAAAACGTTACTGAATAAAATTTTTTGACGCCAAGTGCATTGAAAACATTACTGAATAAAATCTTTTGACTGCTAAAGGCTTTTGTGTATTATTATTTTTAGTTTGTGTTTAGTGCATTCTCATTGAACTTATAGTGATTCATTTATATAATACAAATTGATATTTTTTTATACAATATTTAAAATTATCAATTAGATTTATATATGTAAACACAAATGCAAAAATATTAAATCAAGGATGGGCAATTATTTTCTGCCCCATGCTGGATAAACAATTTTCAGGATGAAGTGGGCCATATAAAAATTGAAAATTATCCAAGGGCGAATTTAACCTTATGGCACTGTAATTATGTAATTTTAATTAATCTAATGAAATTATTAATGATAACATTAGATAATCATTAATAATTAATCAAAATTACTTTGACTTAAAATTACTACTTACATTGAAGCAAGATTGATTCTTGCACAAATATATTCCTCTCACCATCACATTGGACAAGAATAATGGTTGCACCAATTTATATGAACACGTTCTTGTCAATCTCGCTAACGTGTGTAGCCACTTTTGTGATACTTACACAAAGAATATATTCGTGTCAATCTCACTATGGTATGTAGCCACTTTTGTGATACTTACACAAAGAATATGTTTGTGTATCATATTATATTTAAAAAAATATATACTTTTCTTGTGTTACTTTCTTAGTTTTTGTTTGTATGCAGAGTAGTAAAATCATCCGTAGAAACTATTTTTTTCATTAGAAAGGTTAGAAAATAATTTATCCTATGAATTAATAAATTCAGATAATTTTCTTTAAAAACAAGTATTTTATTAAACTGAGTGATTGCTAACAACCTATTACATCAGAATGTTACAAAATATTAGATACCTACGTAATTAATTTTGTAAAAACAAATTTACAACTTAATGCAAATGGTGAAATTTATTATGTTCATGGTTAATTGCATCATCAAAATTTGGAGTAATCTCTCTAGTGTACACGTATTCTGTATAGAGTATCCATTATTTTATTTTTTCTTTTCGACTAGAATTTTATGCATGTTGGCTTGAAACTGTAATATGTTCTAATTTATGCAGCAGGCCATACAAGATGTCTTTGTAATCGGCTTTTGCCCACCCCTGTATTAAACAATTAAAATGATATATTTTATTCAGTCTGGTTTTTAAACTATTATTTGTTTCTGGTATTGTGTCAAAAACAGGGTTGGGGTGTCGATAGGAAAATGTGCCGATACTGACACATTTTTTATTTTAACGACACTGACTTCTGACAATAAACACACACGCACACACAAATAATGCTGCTGATTGTTCAGAACACATTTTTATTCAATATTTATTACTAAAAAAATTATTTATTCATCTGAAAAAGAAAATAATTATTTAATACATTTTAAAAATTTAAAACCAATAAATTATGAACAATGAGAAAGTTATTGCCAACATCAACACCGACTCCTCCTAAAACTGCTAACTCCCCAGCCCTGGTTAAACGTTCAAGTAGTTTATTATATACAGGGTGAGTTTTTTATCTTGAGACAACGAAATATCTTAATTGGATCTCATTATTTCGGAAAAAGTTGTAGACAAAAGTTGTTGGGTTTCGAAGGGGCAATCAATTGGTGACCTTAAATCTGACCTTGACCTTGACCTTCAATGTCATTTGAGGGTCAAGTCAGTTTTTTTAAATGGGAAGACCTACTTTTGACCCCAGCAATGGAAAGAGCGGAAAATTTCACAATCGGATATACCCTTGACCTTAAGGTTTAGGTCAAAGATCAAGATTATTTGCAGGTCAAAAGATTTTTCCAATGGGAAACCATAATTTTTATCACATTTTTTAATGACCTTATTACTTTGACCTTTAAAAGCATTCACTACTTTTAGCACTACCCAGGAGTAATAACATGGATGTAATAGTTTTCTGCTCCCTTTGGGTAAAGGTAAACTAAGAAGGAAATGTGGAACATGATAAAAGCAAGTCGGACAAATTCGGACAATCCGTTCTTGAATTTTTGGCGGTCCAAAGATGGCGTCATATTAGTAAATCCGATTATAAAACGATTAAAAAATTAATTAAAAATTTAATTAAAAATCCAAATTTTACCAAAATTTTGGTTACTATGATAAAACATTGAAAAATATGACAGAAAATGATATTTTGAAAATTTTTTTTTCAATATAAATAAAAATAAGGGCACCAGACCCTGTCAAGTACGTTATTGACAACGGAGTTGTAGCAGGTTTTCGCGCTGTTAAGTACGTTATTGACAGCGGAGTGCAAAGGGTTAAGTGATTAGGGGAAGCCGGAATTAAGCTAAAACCAAAAAAATGCCATTTCTTACAACGGCAGATTAAATTTTTGGGACACGAATTGTCGAAAGAAGGAATTCGACCGGATCCAGAAAAAATAGAAAGCATAATCAATTTTCCTAGACTAAAAAACAACAGACACAGAAGTCCGTTCGTTTCTAGGATTAACAGGTTATTACCGGCGACACATTAATTCATATGCGAAGGTGGCGAAACCGCTCACAGCACTATTGAAAAATAATACAAAGTTTGTCTGGGAAGACGCCTGTGAACACACCTTTCAGAGTCTCAGAGAAACTTTAACGACAGCGCCTTTGCTATGACCGCCAGATTTCTCGCAACCTTATATTTTGGCTATGATGTCTCAAGCTATGCTATCGGAGCCGTTCTCCCTCAAAAAGATAAGTGAGGCGAGCTCCCGATTGCTTATGCTAGTCGATAGTTGTGATCACTCGAGGTTAATTATAGCGCGACAGAGAGGGAATGCCTTGCTATTGTGTGGGCTATCAAATACTTTCGACCCTATTTGTACGGTCAATTGTTGGAGATCCACACCAACAGCAGACTGCTACGTTGGCTCTTAAACGACCAAGATCCAAGCTCGCAATTAGCATGCTGGAATCTCCAACTACAGGAGTACTTGGGAGCACACAAACGAATGCGGACGCACTCAGCCGAATTCCGATCGGCACTATTGAACAATATCAGCCGATATAGAATATCGAACAAATTGGGGAACAACAGAAACTAGACCAAAGATGTAACGATATCATAAAGAAATTGTCTCAATGTGACACGGGTCAAGTTGACGAATACGCCGATTATTTTTTAGATGGTAATGGTATTCTTTACTGATCAAAACAGTGTCAAATGCGACGAGAGGTGTGGCACCAGTTGGTGGTACCTCGATCGCTGGTTGGATATATTTTACGTATTTTTCACAACGCGCCTACATCAGGTCATGTTGGTGCTAAAAAAATGCGAAAAAATTAGAAAGGCAATTTTATTGGCCAGATATGCGAAAAGATATATTAAAATATTGTGAGAGCTGTGAGAAATGCACAAGCCGCCGACGTCAGGATAACTGATGCCAGGCCCCGTTGCAAATTTTTCCAGAAGTCACTCAGGTTTTCAAGTGAACCGCTCTAGATATTGTGGGTCCACTTCCAGTTACTCGTCAGGGAAATAAATACATACTTGTCTTTGTTGATCATTTCAGCTGGTACGCCGAATGCATACCACAGACCGGAGATATCGGCAAAGACGGTAGACAAAGCGTTCGTGATTAATGTAGTTTTAAGATATTCAACACCTTAATATTTACTCACCGATAGGGAGAACAACTTTACAAGCAGGGTTATGAAAGAAGCTGCCGAAAGTCTGGGAATAAAAAGACTAATAACGACAGTCTATCATCCAGCTTGTAACGGCGTTGTTGAACGACTAAATAAAACGCTGATAGATATGCTGGTGCACTATGTGCAGAAGGATCAAATGCAGTGGGACGAAATGTTGCCATATCTGATGTTTGCTTACAATTCCTTGCCACATTCCACAACGAACAACAGTCCGTACTATCTTTTATACGGTAGAGATCCAGTGTACCCTTTTGACGTCGTTATTAGTCCTAATATTGCTGTGTATGACGTTGGAGAAAATTTTGCGACGGAACTGATACTTTGACTTAAAACCGCTCACGAATTAGCTCGACAATATTCGCAAGCCGCCGCAGAGAAGCAAAAAATATACCATAGTGGCAAAACAAAGCCTTACAAATTCTCGATAGGGGACAGAGTCTTCTTGAATCAAACGTATATACCTCCCGGTGCTAAGATAAAGTTTTATATGAGATATGCCGGTCCTTATCGGATTATCGATAAAACGAGCCCGGTAAATTATGTCGAAGACATAAAAACAAGAAAGCGACTTTTGGTGCATGCTAATCGATTAAAGCCTGCCATTGCCAGAATGGAGTTCGAATCCCAGGATGGGGAGTCAGATAATCATCCCCCGATCCGACATGGATTCCAATCAAACTGCTGAACCGGAAGTTGATCTGTGGTATGAAATTATATTTTCTTCCTTGGGACCCGATTCCGCTCCGACGTATGAGGTTGGTGAGACGTCCATAATTCCGGATGCACGACCGTCATCTCTACACACTTATGCACTTAGGAGCAGGGGCCCAGTTGCCAAATATCCATGGATCTCCACTACCGCTACTCGTAGCCGTATCCCGCGACGAATTACACCGTAAATTGATAAAAATTCAATCTAAAATAATTATTCATCTGTGCGTGCAAATCAATAAACTTTAGATAAATATAGAACAAATAGATCAAAAGGGAACCAACCTTTTGTAATTTATTTACAGATGGCAATCACCAGAATACTGGCTATTATGCTGTCGATTTTGGCTTTTGGTACAACCGATGACTCGAGTTGGAAGAAAGGAGTTGTTTTCACCAACCAGGGAAACTTTCTCCTCACCACGAGCTGTTGGACTCTCGTAGTAGATATAACCTTCGAGGAGTATGACACTCAATTATTAAGGATGCAAGAGCATGTATAGGGATTAAAACAACTAGTGCGTGAAGTACAAATGGCAACGGTTAGAAGTTCATACTGGAACTATACAGCAGCTGAAGTAGAAAACTTAAATCAAGTCTTGATGGAGCTAGATGCCGAATACAGACTTGAAGTCATTAGTGACTCTAGACCCTGCATATAGAGGAAAACGAGCACTAATCGACGTGGGAGGAAAACTCCTAAAATTTTTGTTCGGAACCGCAATGTCTAGTGAAGTTGAAGATCTGAATGACCGGATTGCACGATTAAAAACTAATCAAAAAGGCGTAGTGCACATTTTAGACGCCCAAGCTTCCACTTTGAATGAAATGCTCATCACGGTCAAAGACAACTGCCAACAAATTAAAATGCTATTAAAACGACAAGAGATGTTAAGCAGAATCATGAAGTCACAGAGTTACTCGCTTTTCGTAAGCATAGCCTTGTGATATATGGAAAGCGCAGTTGCTGAATTTAGGTCACAGTTGACAAACTTGCGTGTCGCAATAGAAATTTTAGAACAGGGACGATTGAGCTCTTATTTTGTATCCAGACGTACATTATTGACGGCATTGACAGATATAAATAGCCACTTGCCGAGCGATATCTCGCTTGTTGAACCAGTTCGACCAGACAATCTATTTAAATACTGTCAATGGATTACAGTCACTGTGACAGCACGCCTTAACACTCTTAGTTTGTTCATAGATATCCCATTGATGAATCCTGATCAGTTTTTCAATCTGTTTGAGATCGTGAGTTTTCCCGTATTCTATGCAAGTGTCAACATGTTCGCTTACTACCATACAGATTATAATTTTATCGCCTTATCTAAAAATAAACAATAATATATACTACTTAATACATACGAGGTGTTAAAATGTCGGTCCGTAACAGTATCCATCTATGCCCCGAAGAAACCGATATGGAGACACCTTTATCAGAGTTGCAAATATTCATTATTTATGGGACATGATGTATTGGTTAATCGTCTTTGTAATATACGAGTAACACATACACATCCACCCATATTTCTTTGACTTGAAAACAAAGGAACATGGCTATATGCCACAGACAGACCCTTGAGTCTCGTTATCGAATGTTCTCGAACACGTGGAACTTCCGAACAATCGAAAATCATGAAATTAATCGGTACCAATATCATAAAATTAGGAAACTCTTGTAAAGGTTACCTACCTGGAATTGAATTGATATCACATTTCCAGCAAAGGTTTACATGGAAATTGACCGTTGGCAATCCTTTAGTCTTCCCGTTACTGGCCGACATCTTGAATGAAACAGAGGTTAACCTTGTGCAGATTTACAGAAACACTTCCTCACAAATCAACCAAAGGGTTCAATCACCAATGGATATATACTTGAAATTAGCCAAAATCTCCTTACATGATATTAAATTGCATATTGAAAGACTTAATCAATCGTTGACACCTCAATATCCAGATGAAATAAGACACTATTACAAAGAAATCATGTTAGGAATAACGGGGTCACTTTTCACAATGACCTTTATCTTAATTTGTGTCTTCCGAAAGCGCATGAGCAGAATTTGCATTTGTCACGCTAATGTCCAAGGGACTAACAAATCGACCCATTCATCCTCATCGCCTGAGGAGATGGAAGTCACGTGCTCGACTTCTCCCTGCGTTTCTACGAATTTTACCGAAACAATGGCCATAAAGCCGCAACAGGAAAGGGGTGAGGAGACTCAATCACTTTCTCCCGGCACTAAAATGGTTATACAGTGACAGGAAGAACTCAGTGGGTCTCCTGATCTCAAAGTCGTGCCGGAAAAACCAATACGTATTTAATTGCTTGCCAATGCTTTAATTGTATTTAATTGCTTCAATTAGATATGCAAAGTAGTTATTTAGACACATCAATTGGTAATCTATATATATTTTGGTGTCCTCGAACCTTTGTTAACTTTGGGAACACCCCACTAACATTATAGTATAAATACATTTACACATATCTATATTCATTTATTGTTTATTAAACAATTATATTAGTAACAATATATAAAAATATTACACAATTTTATTTGTTCAAACTTCAATGTGCAAATGTATTCCTTTTTGTCATATATATATATATATATCACTTTTTATTATTATTGTTTATATATTCTCTTTATTTTATCAATTTTAATAAATGGTTTTAATATTTTTTTCTTCGTATACATGACTGAGTTTATTCCTAAAAATTTAACATTTATCTATGAAGAGAGAAACCCACACTCTCTTCCATATCAACTCCGAACAAAAGAAAAGCAAAATGTATATACATATACATATTTGCTTAAACTAGCTTTAGAATGCTAACTGCGAGGTCATTGCACTTTTGCACAGTCGCTTAACACCCACACCGTTGCCCTTGGCAATGGCGTTGATAGGGTAATGACCTTGACCGGGTAAGCAGGAAACTCACCATTGAGAGGGGGTATCCCTCACTAGATTCGAGGTGTTCTTTCTTACGAGCGAATTTTCGCGGCTACGCGATACTGGAGAGAGAGATTTACATAATTTTGTAACAGAGGACAAGCCTCGTGTATATATGTATATATACATATATATATGTGTGTACCTCATTAATATGTAAAGATATAATTGGCATTATGTCATCGATATGTTTTTAGGAATATTTCTCCACGTTCTTATTGAAATGTCATGTTTACGGGCATACGTTCGAAAATGACTCTACCTTCCCGAGTACAGCATTTTGGAAATAAGGGGGTGATGTGGTGGTTCGAGATCCAGGGCCCGCTGGAGAACGTCACTTCTCACCTGATCGTAACTTAGCAGAGTTGACAATTTTATCGTCAATATCGGGTGAGTACGACTTTCATCCAGCCAGTCCCAAATACCCCGATCTCCACTATCCCCTGAAAGAATAATTAACACACCGAATTCAAACTGTACAAGAATTCTGGTGTTGTGCAGATGTTCGAGGGTTATATGAAATTATGTGACAGAGGTCGCAGTGCCAACTTCCCGGGAGAAGGGAAAAAACATGTTTATTTGTTTTATAGAAAGGGAGAGACGGGGAATTCTGAAGAAGAAGTGAGTCGGACCTTGTGCTTCCAGATAATCGGATGTGCTTTTACCATCGTTGTGGCAAACTGTTACATTACATCTACACACTTGTAAAGTCGGATATTGTGCTTCTAAGTGTACAGACGCATTTTTCAATAGTCGGAATAGACCGTTTGGTTTCCATCCACGACCTTGTGCTTCTAAGTGTACAGATGCATTTTTCAATAGTCGGAATAGACCGTTTGGTTTCCATCCACGAACTCAGTTCTTCAACCTCGTCGCACGCGCCGAAAGAGACTCTCTCTCTCTCTCTCAACTGTCTCAACCTCAACCTCTTCCACATCCAAGATCCGGAGCTGTCTTGTTCTATTCCTGCAGCCTCCCAGCATCGAATGTAGTCCGAGTTGTCCCTGAGAAAAGAGCTGTACCTCGTCGTCGAAAGAAAGGACAGGAAAGCCCGACCAACCGCACAACATGGAGGAGTCCTGCTAAACTCGAGGTATTAGTCCTCCGACGAAAATTGTCAGTTTACTTGTTGTAAAAATCTCTCTCTTCAATAAAGGAAGATGTTTGTTTATACAGACGTTAAATAAATTAATAATTATAAAAATCTATCTTGTACAAAAAAATTTCAACAAAAAGGTAAATTTTAGTAATTTTCTAAAGAAAGGTACTGCATTCTGATAGTTTTGAAATCAATTCAATAGAAAATACGCTCCTCTAGTTACAAACATTCGTACTTACAAAGGTGAACTTTCATTTTGAAATTTCACGAAATTTCAGTAATTTCAGTTATTATTCAGAAATTTTAAACATTATGATAGCAGAATGCTAAAGCAACCAATATTATGTAAAATTACGCAGTTATCCTCTTACGGAAGCATTCCAAGATGGCGGCGATCCAAATCTGTGAAATAAGAAACTTCTGATTGTTACAATTGTGAAATATATTACCAAATACAGTATATAAAGTTATTTCAGTAGTTTTTGGGGACAAAAAGCAACAGTATCTGACTTTCAAACAATCATAGTTACGAACAAAACTTATGTACGAATTATGTTCGAAACTAGAGGAGTTTATGTAAATTAAACTTATAAAAATAGTTCTTTATTGATATAAAGAATAAATAACTGGATTAAAAGCAAATCAATTTTGATATAAAAAGTTTTCTAAATGATATCCAATTAAATTTTTAAATTGCTTGGTATTATCCCGAATTCTTTTATTTCTTTTTAAATAATTTGTAAAGTATTACATGTGATTGACTATTCACTCCAAGTGTCAGCTTATCAGTCTCGTGGTTTCCGAATTTCTGTCACGCTGATCGTTCTGAAATATTGAAATATTGATAGTAAAATTTCGAAACTCTTTCACAAAACTGAGAAAGAAGCAAAGGAACGAAACTGCCATCAACCACTCGCACGCAGAACTTGCCAAAATCAGAGTGAATCCCTGTAACCAAAATTCAATTTACTTAATATTTAATGACAAAAGCATTGTGAACAGTTCCTCACCTGATCTCCTGGCACTTTATTTGCTGCAGGGTATTTGGCATTCCATTGTGACAATCCAATTGGAAACATTATCATCACTTTTTCAGTTAAAAGTATAACAAAATTAAAACTTTGAAAGTTTAAATGGTTAGATAAATTGTTGGATTTTAAAGATTTAATACGCAAAGGATACTTCCAATAAGGAATAATAAGGCAGCGTTGCAAATGAGTAAACGAATGCGAAATATGGCAATTCTGTAGCATTTAGGATATATGAAGAATGATATCAGCATCTGAAGAAATCCATACAGTATAGAGCAATAGAAGAGCATTCTAGCTCCTACCAGATGAGCGCTCAATATACCATACATCTGAAAAAAATTTATCAAAAATTTTTTAAAATATTCTGTATATTTTTTTCAAAATTATTGAAATGTTTAGAAGGTGAATAAATAAATATATACATATGATTACTTTACATAATTTTTTCATAAAATTATACGTTATTGAATCGCATTATGGAATTGAAATTCAGAAACTTACCGAATAAACTCCAACAACGATCATTCCACAAAGAGAAATAAATCCAACAAGAAGTGAAATTTTATTCAAAACATCAATCTTTTGGGAGCATTGCAGATTGCACTTGGAAATAACTAAGTAGCGTATAAGCATAGTGACAAAACCTGAAGAATGAAGAATAGATTAGTTATTAATATTAAAAAATAATATAAATTTTAATTTGATATGGAAAGAATTTACCTAATACAGCTCCAAAGCAGAGGAAAATTCCAAAAATGCCACTCTCTGGTAACTTTCCTCCAGCTTCACTGAAACACATTCAATAAAACATGATGTGAAAAGTTTTCTTTTTAACTTCTTGATCTAATAATTAAGTCAAATTGCATAATTACATGTACATTCTTCAGCAATGTTATACAGGCTATGTATTCTTATATTTTAATTGAATTTATAAGTTTGCAATAATGTTTCATTATTTTTGGTAATAGTTTAATAAAATTCTGATTAAAACAATAGGAATATGTATAAAATATAAGCACTTAACTGAGAAAAAATAATTATTTTACTTTCTGTTTTCTATTATAAGATGATGCAATCTCTAATTCTTCACAGGATTATCCCACATCAGTTTTTAATTTTTATTTAATAAATTTTATGGATGAAATTTTATCAATAGTAAGAGCCATCTAAATACTAAACAGACTGGTGCTCTTCTAGTTACAACTGTAATTCGTATGTAAGTTTTATTCTTAAATTGAGTTGTTTATAACTCAGATATTAATATTTTTGCATAAAAAGTACAGAAACTAACTTTAAATAATGTATGTTGTAATATATTTTATAATTAAGCTAATTAAAAGTTTTTATTTTGCAAATTATAGTGAAAAATTCTGAATATAAAGCAAGGAATTTTTGGTGTAATTTTTGCCATCTTGAAATACTGCCATAATATGTTAACTAACTGTGTAATTTTTACATTATATTGATGGTTAGAGTATTTTGTCACCATATTGCTTAAAATTATTGAAGAGTTTCTGAAATTCATGAAATTTAACAATGAAATTTTACCGTTCATAAGTACAAATGTTCGTAATTAGAGGTGCCTGTGTACAAATATGTGTGTTATGGAATTTCTTAAATTTATTGTTTAATTTAGAATACTTATTTAATAATCATTATTGAAACTCTTTTATCTGTCGAAGAATAACATTCAAATATATTAAAATATTCAGAGATGTATTATTAGTGACAATCAAGCACAATTATTGCAAATTATACCATTCTGAGTATTATTAACATTATTAGTTTAGATTATTTGTTTGGTATCAGGTAAACAGCTAAGCATTGAACAGGATAAGTAACTTTAATGTGAAAACTTGAAATGTTTTCACATATATTATATAAAAAGAAATTGTGCAATATATCATAAATGTAATTTTTATTTCTGTATAACATATGTAAATGATAATAAACAGCAACAGTTGGTTGGTTCTGTACTATACAGTTCATTTTGTATAACAAGAAGTGCAAATATTATATCTCTTCCTACTCTTCAGGGGAAATCTGTAAAGTGTGGATAAATTGAAGAATAGTATACTTCAATTTTTGACACTCATTTTGATGAGGTAATTAATTTTAACAAAATAGATTAATCTTGTATTTTACTTTCTATTTTTTATATAAATATATATTCCTTGTTTATATGCATATTAAAATCCTGGATCCCTGCGTCACTTATTTATGAGCCTTATTCGAAAATACGATAATTTTTCGCTACACATTTTCTTATTGGCCACCACTGCAGGATCTCACACTAGTGTCAGAAGTGGGATAATTAAATACAATATACCATCCACCATACATTGCAGGATCCTCACATAATCCTAAAATAAAATATGGTCTATTATAAAAGGACACCATTATATCAATTTAGTTCTCAGCCAGTGGCATTATTATAACGAGCGCCTGCTTTATATGAATTTTTTATAATCTTTTCTAAATGAAATGATAGCAAGCGTTTACAGTAAAAGAAAGTATAATAAGCAAAGTATTAGCATTATCTGTGCTTTGTCTGATCGTCAGAAATAAAATATAGCTTTCTGCTTTTATATATATTTTCATTGCTTTAAGAAATGTTAATAAACTACAGTAAAATCTCAAAAATCTGGAATCTAGAAATTCAGACAACTCAAGAATTCCGACTTTTTGAAAACATATTTTTTTAAATTTTTGGGCATTTTTCCATAAAAATTTATCAGCATCGCAAGTATTGTAGCAGGCGCCATAGAAATTGCAAAAATGAACTAATAAATATAATCAATTTATTCATTCCGTACAGAACCATATTACGAATTCCATACAGACCTATAATCCCATAATTTCTAAAATCCATATAAACTCATAATCCCATACAGCGTCTCTGAGACAGGGTGACATCCGTGACTTTTGTCACGGGCCCGGCATCAAAAAGGGCCCGACCGTCGTGCTCTGACAGTGTCATAAAACATGGTCTGATAGTTTGCAGCACGCCACTAGAGAGCACTGTCTATCACCCAAACAAGCACCCAAAGCAGTCGTGACAAAATGAACTATTTTATTTATAACATGGTATGTAATGTATCGAATTTTGAATTTATTGTATAGCCTACTTTTTCAAATAAATATTTAATGTTTTATATGGCTTAATTATTAAACCAAAGTGATGCACTTTAAGTGCGGCCCGGACCACAAACTTGTCACGGGCCCGAAAATTTCTCTCAGCAGCCCTTATCCCATAATTTCTAAAATCCCTACAGAACCCTAATCCCATAATTTCTAAAAATGGTACAGATCCAAAATCCCATAATTTCTAAAATCCAGACCATAATCCTTGAGAAATATAATCGTGTATAGGATTCGTCACATTTTTCATCTAAAAGTATTGATCACAGCCAATTTCATTTACACGTTTTTACACAGGATTATTTTAAATGACTAAAATATATGAAAATTTCAAGAATTAAATACAAGATTCGTCACATTTTTCATCTAAAAGTATTGATGACAGCCAATTTCATTTACATGTTTTTACACAGGATTATTTTAAATGACTAAAATATATGAAAATTTCAAGAATTAAATACATATATTTTATAAAATTGTGGTTAGCTGTTAACTTATCTATAAGGAAATAATAAATGTAAACTAACAAAATGGATGATGATAGATGATTTCAATTAATTTTTATTTCACATATTTATTAATCCATTATTGTGCATTATCACTATTAACAAATAATATTTAACCATTTCTTTCTGGATAAAGATAAAACAAGTTATTTTAATTAGTAAAAAAATATTTAAATTTTATTTAAAAACTTCCCTTCAGATGCAAGTAAAAATTATCAGAGAACAAATTAAAATAGTATAATATAAATCTTATCAAGGATAAATTTTAATATTTATGAATAATATTTTAATAGCCAACATATGATGAATTTATTGTTTCTACATTTGCTAAATACTTCTTAATTTTTAACTTATCTATCTAATCATGGAAATTAAATAGAATTAAATAGAAACTATAAACTATCAGGTGGAAAGTTTAGATAAGTTTAAGATTAATAAGCAAATAACATGATGACAATAATCGCTATAGTTTGTGATATTGCAGTTTTGTTTCTTAAAATATTATTCATAAATATTCATACTTATCGTTTGTAAAGGTCTTTTACACTAAGTGCAAGCATTACGAGCGCTTTCATCATAGCTCCACTGCATTTGTACCATGTGTCTATCCATGATTAATCCCATAGCGCAAAAGGATCAGGACTATGACGAAAGAGCGCAAAACGTTAACGCTTGTGCTTGGAGTAAAAGAGTCTTAAGAAAAACAGAACTTTGATTCTAAGGCAAAGTTATTAGACAAGATTTCAACAGATTTTAGTTTTTTATTTTACTAATTAGAATGGCATGTTTTATCTTTATCCAGGAAAAGTGAATAAAAGATTTTGCATTATAATGAATTAAATTAAATATAAAAAAGTAAAAATAAACGAAAGTTTATCATCTGATGTGTTAGTTTAAAGTTATCATTTTCGGTTAGCTAGCGATATACTTTTATAAATTTTATCATTAGGATAGTAAAAAAATAGAAAGAGTAATTAATCTTTCAAAAATATTTTATCTAAAATTTTTCTCTTTCTATATCTACTTTTATCATGATCCTGTTAAACTAAACATATTTCTAACAGGATAAGATAATGACATGATTAACCGAACATTAATAAAATTTATATAATTTTATAAAAGTTTCATAGCACAAATACGTCATGATATTTTTGTAGTTATTTCTGTTATTAATAAATTATGATTAACGTCAGATCATACTTCTTGATCAATACAAGGCGTCAGGAAGCATTGTGACGAAACGCGATGCGATTCTCGCTGACAACTCGATTGTTTACTGTTATCAACAAGAATGATTCATTATTGTAATTAATTTCTCAAAATTTGATAATCCTGTAAATTTTTGATTTATAAATAATCATTTTAGAAAAAAAAAACTTCATGCATTTCAATACACGACTAAATTAAATGGATTATTATTATAAATGCGTTTTATATTAAATAAAATTTAATATTCTCATAAGAAACGTTTAGAAAATTTTAATAAATACAATTTAGTCATGTATAGATGCAATAAGTGTTTTTTTTTCTAAAATTGTTATTTATAAAATTATAAAATTTTGAGTAATTAGTTACAATAATGAATCACTCATGTCGATAACGGTAATCAATCGGGTTGCAAGCGAGAATCGCATCGCGTCCAGTCGCGTTGATTTGACAGCAAGCATTTGCCAAGAAAAATAAAGTTTAATACGAACCACGATACACTTAGACACGGTATGCCTATGCGCACACCTCCTACGTAATGTGTCGTCACTGTGACGTCAACTGAGTTGCAAAAGGAACTCGGTTATGAATAACTTGCGTGATTAACTCGCTTTTTATCACAAAATACGGAATTAAATTTGTATTTTTATCTAGCAACACGATTTAAGATTTTGTAGATATTATTTCCTGATGACTTTTATTAACTATAGTTGCAGTTATACGATATTAAAATACATTATATCAGTGAAAAAACTATATCATTTCAAAAAGTACGGTTTAAATTATATTTTATTTAATTTTTAATACGAAACTGTATATTACACTAATAAAATGTTTTAAAAAATATTTTGGAAATTATTTACAAATCGAGTAAACAAATACACTAAAATCAAGAGAGTATCGAATAGAGTTCTCCAGCCATTTTAAGGATACTTATGACTTTAAAATTTATATCTTTTTAATATTTTTCAATTGCTTTTATTTTTATTTAAGCAATAAAAAATAATCTATAAAAGATATTTCGAGTTTACTCAAATATCTCTATAAAAGAGTCAAATAATAAAATACATACTATTGGAATTATCATCCTTCAAAATATGTAGCATCAGAGTTATTAATGTAAACGCAGTTTTATATCAATTTCAGACGATTAGAAAATAGCTCATAACAATGCAAGATAGGATAATAACATTTATTTTATTATATACAAAAAATATGGACAGAATATTTTAAAATTATATATAGGCACAGATCATGGAGAGACAAACAAAAAAATATATTTGGGTGATATATAGGCTATTAATATCATATATCATTTTGCTATGATATATATTAATGATCTCAAACTCAAAATGCTTGGCTCGGCCCAAATGCTCCATTCGAAAGGAAATGAATGAGCCAAATATTTTTAAACAAAATTGTAATGAAAGGACAATATTTATTTGTAATTACTTTAATTTTTTCTTACATAGATATGAAAATAACTTTAATAAAACTTTTATGATCTCGTAATTATATAATGTTAAACTGTAATAATTTTCCGACTGTAGCGTGTATTTAAACCAGTGGTTCTCAATCGCTGTGCCGCCAAACAAATACAGTAAAATCAAGAGAGTATCGACTAGAGTTCTCCAGCCATTTTAAGGATACTTATGACTTTAAAATTTATATCTTTTTAATATTTTTCAATTGCTTTTATTTTTATTTAAGCTTATTAAAGTGTGCCGCGAAAAATTAAGAATGAGTTGTATTATGTAATTATATAATCATGTATATTAATAGCGAAACGGTGGTTGGCTGGATATTCCTTTTGCGGTCGAACCACTGTACCAATTCCTATAAATGATAATTTTCCGACTGTAGCGTGTATTTAAACCAGTGATTCTCAATCGCTGTGCCGCCAAATACACTAAAATCAAGAGAGTATCGACTAGAGTTCTCCAGCCATTTTAAGGATACTTATGACTTTAAAATTTATATCTTTTTAATATTTTTCAATTGCTTATTTTTATTTATAAGCTTATTAAAGTGTGCCGCGAAAAATTAAGAATGAGTTGTATTATGTAATTATATAATCATGTATATTAATAGCGAAACGGTGGTTGGCTGGATATTCCTTTTGCGGTCGAACCACTGTACCAATTCCTATAAATAGGATATTATTAGAAAAATCTAACCCTCAAATTTCTGCAATAGTCAAAATTTTTGTCGTTATTCATAATTTAAAAATTAAGGAATAAAAAATTAAAATTATAGTTTCTCTAAAAAGACAAATACCGCAGATGGCGTTATAACTTAATAAGAGCCGCCATTTAATGATCCCGTGTACGAATATGTCTGTAATCTGAATGTAATAATCTATAATCTATCTGACTTAAAATACGAAAGAAATTAATAAAATAAGAGCTTTTTATTATTCATAACATTATACGAGCAGAACCTAAAAGTCTTGAACCGAAAATTTTTCTTGGTCTGCGCACCGCCATCTTAGCTATTGAATACTAAAGGTACTTTATGCCTCTAAAGTACGTTAAGGGACATTCGTTAACTTAAAGTACTTTAACTCTTAACGTAATTTAAAATATTAAAAAGTGTGCCGCCAAACTTTAAAATATTAAAAAGTGTTCCTCAACAGAAAAAAGGTTGAGAACCAATGATTTAAACTAACGATGTATATATGATACATCGATGATTTAAACAAATAGCTAAAACATTTTCGCGGGCCATACAAAACTGCTTTGCAGGACGGATGCGGCCCGCTAGCCGCCATCCTGTCTTGCAACTAAATTTAACACAATAATTTTCGTTTTTCTTTACAAATACTGTACTTTATTAAAGAAAAGTCTTTATTCATCAGTTAGAGGTTTTACTATCATCTCTGTAGAGAGACAGGTAAAAAACATATTAGAAACAATTACAGTATAAAACAGTACATAACAAAAATTTGTAATGTACTGTTGAAAATAAATTTAACACAATAATTTTCGTTTTTCTTTACAAATACTGTACTTTATTAAAGAAAAGTCTTTATTCATCAGTTAGAGGTTTTACTATCATCTCTGTAGAGAGACAGGTAAAAAACACATTAGAAACAATTAGAGTATAAAACAGTACATAACAAAAATTTGTAATGTACTGTTGTAATATACAAACATGCATATTACAACTGTATATATGTACTGTAATATACAAATATGCGATATTAGTGTTATAAATGAGATAGGTGTAATAAATTATAATTTAATTTTTAAAATTAGGGAATTGATTTTTCTTTTTTTGTATATTTCTATAATGGTTATTACAACCATTCACTGCATAATTCATCATTTTATTGATTTTGCTTTTTTTGTATATTTCTATAATGGTTATTACAACCATTCACTGCATAATTCATCATTTTAGTAATAATCATATCATAAAACAGTTAAAACACGCAAAAATCGTCAAACGGATACGACTTACTCATAAGCAGCTACAGTGTCCATTTCAGATTTGCAACTCAGGTGACGTCATGCGCGGAATTGACCAATTTAGCATCAGTAAATAGTCATACCGTGTCTAAGTGTATCGTGATACGAACTATAAACGTTTCTAGTGCTTCGTTCGATCGTCATAAATGAAAGAACCTTGCTGTTGTTGAAAAAAATTTTTATGAAATGGCCCAAAACATTCAAACTTCACTATAAATAAATAAAAATTTGATGAGTAATACCAAAAGAAGGAATTTTCTTACAATATATCTTATGTAAATACAGCAAACATGAATCATGTTATGACACACAAACCTCAATACTTTCACTTTCCTTTTTTAAACATGACAAGGTTTTACTTTTATTATATTAAATTTTATCACTTCCTTTCGCTTTTTACTTTTACTTTTCTGTATTTGTATTTTATTATTTAAAAAAAATATTATTTTCTGAAAGAGATATTATATACTTTATATGTATATAACTCATATACAATATCATAAAATTATTTATAACTTTTTCTAAAGGTACAATTTAAAAAACTATCGAAATGTCACAAGAACGATTTAACTTTATAAAAATCTTTAAAAATTCTATCATGTTATGTACCTAGTGGACTATGTTAATTTTCTTTACGTTTAATGCCTCAAAAAGTATATTACGAAATTACCTTATCGACGTTTAAACTTTGTATTCATATATTTTTTCTTACCTGATAAATGGAACGTAAGCGCTGACATGTCCATTCGATAGAGCTATCAAAAAACAGATCAACAAGCCACTGAGTAGCCAGAAAACCAAGAAAATGGGTATAAGATGCAACCTCTTTAGTTCCCAAGTTTCCATTATAAGCAAAACGAAAGTTGACAGTCAGCTTTTCGTCACAGGATGAAATAATTCATATCAGTTAGGCAGGAATTTGATAAAGATAAAATATAAATTTTTATTTGTATTGTTTTTTTTATAATTTTGTTTATATTACATTATTAATTACAACGTTTTTTTTAATATTTTAATGGTCTACAGCAGGGGTGGGCAGTCTTTTTTTGTAGGGACCTTATAAAAAAATTTATAATGGGCCATGGGCCAAAACAAAAACAATTGATAATAATAGTATTTATTTAAAAAAGAGAAGGTATAGATATGTAAGTATACAACCTCTGGCCAGCTTATAATAGATTTTAAACAAGGAAACTCAATTTAATAAAAACTGTAGACAAGGGGTTGGCAACCTCTGGCCCGCGGGCCAGAGGTTGCCAACCCCTTGTCTACAGTTTTTATTAAATTGAGTTTCCTTGTTTAAAATCTATTATAAGCAAAAATAATTTCATTTATATAGAAATCAAATTTATTTATTCAGTTTAACAGTTATTAAAGTAATTAATTTTATTAACATTAGTCTATTTTAATTATAATATATTATACGATTATAATATCTTCCATCAGAGTATGATGAATTGAATTTTTATTTTTATTTTATGATCAAGAGCATTGCCTCTATTATTATTATGTTTGCATTTGGAAAATTTCTTGCGCATAATTCGGACTATAAAAAGTTTCATAAAGGAGGAGAAAATTGGAGTTTTGTGCTAAGTTGTCCCATAGTTCTCAAGAAATACGAAAATTAGAATATGGATTCACTTGCAACGATGAACACGATCAATTTTTCTAAACATCAAATTATAATAAGATCGAGTTAATAAATTTCTATTATTTCCACTACAACTAACAACTTAGCATTATCTAAATTATTTTCATTTATAAATCTAATAATTTTTGCTACTTATTAACTTTTAATGATTATAATTACAATAGATATCATTAAATATTTTCTTGATTATAAAAGCTATCAATGTTTGAAAAGTTCTTATAAATAATCTTTAATATTCTTTTGATATTCCTATATAATATCTGATTGAGTCATTTATCTTACATGCAATAAATTAAATATTCCTCGTTCTTCATTAATATTCGTCTTTTTCTTATAATTCCGTAATGTCTATGCTGAAATACATTACAGCTTCTTTTAGTCGATGGGAGTGTTTAGACTTTTCTGATCTCACTAGCGTGAAAATTTCAAGATTCGCAGATGCATTTTTTTCTTTAGACATTCCTGCTAAGGATGAATATCTATTTTTCTTAAAATTTTTTCTTTATTCTAGTTGTAATTTTATCAAAATAGTATCTATTATAGGTACTTGGTATACACTTCTTTCAATATGTTCAGTTTCTTAAAAACATGTTCAAAAAATACGTGTTATTAAAATAAATATGTATGATGTAATAACGTAACACTTATTTGATAATTAGCGTAATATTTCTGATAGTTTTAGAACTTAGATCATAAATTATTAAGCCAAATAAAACTTAAAATTTTCATTATTGTTGCAACATTTTTAGTCTAATAATTTTGTGCATTTTATATAAATGTCTTCCGTTTTATATTTATTGAGTTATATTCTGTTGTTTTTAATTTTCACTTCTTTCTATAAGTTTAAAACTTAGTAAATATCTTATTTTAAGATGTTCAGATGATTCGAAGATTATTTTTCGATGATCTTGAGATTATTTTTTTTTAATTTTATCTTGAGATATTCAAATAAAGTTTGGATGTACTGTAGATCAATAAGAAAATATTCTTCATGCAAAATTGAGAATATCATATGATTCTCTTTTTTAAATCCTGAAATTCTGCTCATTCCTGAAACTCTTTTTTTATTTTATCTTGAGATATTCAACTAAAGTTTGGATATACTGTAGATCATTAAGAAAATATTCTTCATGCAACATTGAGAATATCATATGATTCTCTTTTTTAAATCCTGAAATTCTGCTCATTCCTGAAACTTTTCTCTCAAATACACAATTGAAAACAAGTATTGTTTGTTTTCGCGTCGCGTTTTAAAACGCGACTTGATACGTCGCGACGTATCGAATATTGTTTCTAATTTCTTTCTAAACATTAATGTTTATTCTTATAGTTAGCTGTATTTGAAAAGTTTCTGAAACAAAAAATGCCTCTTTATTTCAATGAATATCATATTGTAAAAATCTCTTGACATTTGGGGTGATGTTTATTCTTATAGTTAGCTGAATTTGAAAAGTTTCTGAAACAAAAAAATGCCTCTTTATTTCAATGAATATCATATTGTAAAAATCTCTTGACATTTGGGGTTCGTGTTCAAAATTCTTACCAATTTTCTTTCATGGCATTGACTTATATAGACATATAATTCTTTTAATTTCACATATTTTATTTCATACGGCAGGTATGCACAGACTTCTTAAGAATAAAGTTCACATAGATTCACTGTGACTTATAGGAGGGCCACCAAAATATCTACGAAAGTAATATATCATGATCATGTTTATTGCTTACCAGTTACAAAGAAACGTAATCAAAAGTAAGCAATTTTTAATTGCATGCCGTGGTATTGCATTGATTTAACAATTTCTTTTATGTTAGTTACCACATTTGTAGTAGCCACACGCAAAATTGATTCTAAATTTTCATTATTTAAGCGTCAATTCTATTTAGTGTGCATGTACGATGTTTTTAATTACCTATCTCACACACATAAATACACTAAAAATTAAAAATGATTATTTTCTCATTGTTTAAAACATTATTATTAGACCACTGTAAAAATAATTTCGTATCAGAAAAATATTGTTTGAAAATGCATTGTTCAAAACTACAAGTAAAATTTCGTTGATTGTGTGACTTGTTAAAATAACACATGGTGAGGCTACCAATAAATCAATGGAGGGACACGATTTGTGCATCGCTGCTATAACGGAAACAAATAAAGATTTTTTTATATTATTATTATTATTATCATTAATCAGAAATAGTTTATAAAAACTTGAGATAATACAGATAATTATTTTATTATAGAGGAAAAAACAATAAATAAAAATCTATACAATACTAACATGGTAAAATGGTTTCTTTCCACAAATAAAATCACAAACATTTTTATTTGTGGAATATTTTTATTAAAAATGTGTCATCAGATATTTACCATGTTTAAGTTTGTAATTTTCTCCAAAAAAAAAAACAATGTAATAATTGAAAAGCAACAAATTAGAACAAAAAAAAAATGTTATACTGTATTATGTAAAACAAAATATCTTTCAGTTACATTTAACAATTTCTGTATATGTAATTATTAATGTACTTTTTCTGAAACCATAGCACAATATTTAGCATACAAATATGAATAAACTAAACGAGTTTTGCACATAGCTTTATTTAGATTTAGCTTTAATTTTAATCGTATGTATAATATAAAAAACTGTATATGTAAATATATAATACTGTTGCAAGTAAATATAATTACGATATAAATTGCATAATAACAGTCTACTCTGATATAACTTGCCTTATAGATCAAGCATGATTAAGTTCGATATATGTTTCTATTAAAAACATCAGACATTACTTAAAAATAAAAATTTCAAAAATCTAAATATATTATTTCAAAGAATTATTTATTGAATTCTGTTAATTTAATTGTTTCATTAAGTTTTATATTAATTATATATTAATATTATTTCCAAATATTAATTTTATTCGTGGTTTACGAATTTCTGTCACTGTGATTGTTCTGAAACATTGTAATATTGATAGCAAAATTTCGAAATTCTTTCACAAAACTGGCGAAGAAGCAGAGGAATGAAATAATCATCAACCACTCGCAAACAGAACTTGCTAAGATCAGAGTGAATCCCTATAATAAAAATTTACTTTCGTTAATTTTTTATGATATTTTATTATAACACTGAGTAAAAAATATCTCACCTGATCCCCTGGCACTTTCTTTGAAACAGGATAATGAGCTTTCCATTGGGACAACCCAATTGGAAGCATTACATTCACTTTTTTTCCGTTAAAAGAATAACGAAATAAAAATTTCAGAATTTTATTAAAATACGAAATAAAATTATTTGAAAGTAAAAGTTAACATGTTAGGTTAGTTTGGTTATCCGCCATATTGCACGAGGGCTATACTGTATTTGGCGGTGGCAATTTATAGCGTCTATCACAGGGTTGGCAACATCCATGATGGCCAAACTCTGATGGACAACCTGTGGCCAGTCCATTGAACCTCATCCTTCAACCGGATGGTTGAAGGATGAGGTTCAACGGGAGTTCTTCCTGAAAAATTGGAGATGTATAACCCGGTTCTTCAGGATGGTAATCCACAGCTTTACCATGCGGTCATCTCCTCTCGGGAGGAGAATGGTTTACCACCCTGGAGTCTTACCCTGGGACAAGGAGGCTTACTCCCCGCCGCGACAAGGAGAGGTAAGCTTACCCTGGTGGCTTATGCCTCTTTTTCGCGGCGGAAGGGGTTGATTATCACTGAATCGGGGAAGCTGTTGCTTATTACTCAGGAGGATCCGCGTTCAAATCCAGATCCCATACTTTCGGTGTTTCAGGAGGGGGTCCAGGCCCGCACTATTAAATCCCATTCGGGTGTCACCCTGACTATGTCTGTTTTGCATCTGGGTCGATATGTTCATAGTTACAGGGATAAACCAAGTAGCTCCTAGAGTTTGACGAAATCCAGGCCACAGATTACCCCTACACCCCGAAGTTGCGTATGCAGGCGTCGGTGTGCCTCGGGCAGTACTTCGAAAGAAAAGGTGGAATTAGAGTAGACTGCGCGGGAAGCCCAAGCCGGATAAATCGTCTCGGGCCTCATTTGACTTTCTATAGAGAAGTCCTGCAGTGTCTCGCTAGCCCGGAGCGAGTCCTGCCGGGTCCCCGGACGCTGTTCCTAGTGAAAAAGTTTCTATAGGGTCGCCTAGAGTCCGGCTGAACCTACCCCTCGCTGGTGGATGCCCTACAGTTCGCCACTCGACCGCCGAATTCGTTCCTGCAGGTCCGGGATTAAGAATGGCCTGATGTATGAGGTAAAACTCTAAAAGTCCCCCTGCATGTGGTAAAAGTCCTCTGAAAGGGTCCGAAATTCCAAAAAGGCCTACCGTGCCGAGAATGAATGGCTGAGGGATAGAAGCCTTAACGGTGCCCATGCGAGAGTTGGTCAGGCTCGGACTTAATGGATTAGTCCCCAGATCGGGGAAGCTTGCTTCCATAAGGAATCATAAAATCTCGTGGAGTTGCCCCGATCGATATTCGGTCATTGCAAGGCGCCAGAACCTAGCCATTGCACGGCATCTGTCGATATCGTACCACCGGTGGCATGAGGGTTTCAACTGCACTTAGATTGCATCGGAATACGAAGCGGAGAAGATTCTCGCCCTCGGCGGTCGTCCGCATCGTCTAACAACAGAGATGATATGCGCTTTGAGTGCTGATTCTGCAACTAGGAGCGATAATCAATTTAAGACCTAGGTGCTGTCCGAGCCGTTTTTTTTTATTTTTGCATATTTTACGCCCCCTTTACAATCAGGGAGATTACTAAGGGGGCGGGGCCAGTTCCAACCACGGGCTCACCAGCATATTTTATGCCCCCTTTCCAATCAGGAAGATTACTAAGGGGGCGGGACCAGTTCCAACCACGGGCTGCACCCACATCCTGTGTAGGGGGGCCGGATGGTAAATGATGGGAATCACCGGACTGGGCCCAGTAAGCGGACCGGATGGTGAAGGACGGGGATCACCGGGCCGGGCCCAGTATCCCAGGGTGGGGCCAGTTCCAACCACGGGCTGCACCCACACCCGTGGAGGGGTGTCGGATGGTGAAGAACGGGGATCACCGGGCCTGACCCAGTACCCCGAAGGGTAAGAAACCTTTAAAGTTTAAACATCTGTCATTTATAGTGTTGATCGGGCTGCACCCACACCCGTGGAGGGGGGCCGGATGGTGAAGGACGGGGGCTGCACCCACACCCGTGGAGGGGGGCCGGATGGTGAAGGACGGGGAACGAGCTGCACCCACACCCGTGGAAGGGGGCCGGATGGTGAAGGACGGGGATCTGCACCCAAACCCGTGGAGGGGGGCCGGATGGTGAAGGACGGGGATCACCGGGCCGGATGGAGGGGGGCCGGATGGTGAAGGACGGGGATCACCGGGCCGGGCCCTACCCCGAAAAAATTCCGGGACCAGACCCGGTCCTCCAACGTGGCACGCCAACGCGTTACCACTCGGCCATCCGGCCGAAGCCGGGACCAGACCCGGGACGCGAACCCGGGTCCTCCAGCGTGGTACGCAAACGCGTTACCACTCGGCCATCCGGCCGCCCTGTCCGAGCCGTTGGCACAGTCAGAAGATTTGTAGTGCTTAACCGCCCTTGGTCCAGCTGTCAATTCGTTGCGGTTTGGTTCGACATTTCGAGGTTCCTCCTGTTGTGGGCAGTCCTCCAAGTGTTGAGCTTTGCTTTCGGTGTGAATTGTCTGGTTACCAGTTGCTTGGCGGTACTTGAAACCACCTTTTCTCGGCTATTACTAATTGCTACAACAACACCGAGAACGAGAATCCAAGATCGGAAGAATCTTTTACCTAACAGGCCGACTGCATCAGCCTGGCCTATCTTGTTGGCAGTGGATCCGGAGGTGGTGGACTCTGTCTCTGTTGCGTTCGGCAATGATTAAAGCTTAATTACATCTCTCAGAAGGATTATATAGTATCTACATGATGGAGCAGAGCCTATAGCTCTTTATTGGACACTGTCTCAAGACTTATATGAGCCATGCGGACATCCATCCGACTTAATATACAAAGGATACTTCCAACTAGAAACGCTAAGGCAGAGATGCAGATGCCTAAACGAATCCAAAAAACAGCATTTCGGTAACATTTAGAGTATAAGAAGAATGATATCAACATTTGAAGAAATCCATAAGTTATACAACCATAGAAGAGAGTTTTTGCTCCTATCAGATGAGCTCGTATTATTCCATACATCTGTATAAAGTTTATACTGTATAATTTAAATTTTATTTCTTCAAAGAAAAATGTGTATTATTTGCATTGAATTAAATATTTAGAATCTAAAATCTTACCGAATAAACTCCAGCAACGATCATTCCACAAAGGGAAATAAATCCAACGATAAATGCTATATTATTCAAAACATCGATCTTCTTGTAACATTCAGAATTGCATTTAAAAATAATCAAGTATCGTATCAGTATAGTAATGAAACCTGAAAAACCATGAGTATACAAAATATACATAAAAATAAGGAGATGTATATATAATTAATAATAAAATTACATTATAGGCCTCTTTTTGTTTAGCCTTTTTTATACATCATTAATATCGCAACGATCTAACATATAAAAATTTAAAAATTAAAACCCCATTAATACATTCAATAATTTTAAATTAAAAGAACAAACAAAGCAGTTAACCATGGTTTTTAAATGCATTTCGGCAACGCCCTCTTCAGTAACAACCGGTGTTAACTTTAAATAACATATATCCCACATATTTAAATAAAAATAACATAGTTATCTCGTTGCAGTTTCCTTTTTT
>AYEL01088051.1:0-51919 GCA_000484575.1 Olivierus martensii
TTAAAAATACTCCGTGCTTCTCGATATATAACGTGCACTATTATTTATCTGACGTAAAGTTTAAACAATTAATATTATTTTTGCATTCTATTACAGTATTTAATAATGTACAGTATTTTTTGTAACATTTCAACGAACTTTTTTTTATTATGACGTCATCAGAGTTTCCCGTTTCGTGCGTTTTCCCGGCTCGTTCAACTTTTCGGGCCGGTCCCCGAAAAGTTTCAAAATCGGGGTTTCACTGTATTATATTTTAATTCCTCAGTGGAAATGTTATATGCTTGAATTGAAACTACATATTTTTGTTTCTTAACTACTAAATAATGCTGAATAAATAGCAAATAAATTATATACGGATAGTCCTCGACTTACGATTGTTGCACTTATGACATTCCGATTTTACGTTGGTTTCTACGATATTCCAAAGTTGGCTATTTTCATGGCATATTGGCTATAAATACTTTTTTACTTTATTTTTTATTTATTTGATCAAAAATGACAGGAATTACAAGAGAGATAATAAGCAATTTAACAATATTGAAAATCTACTAAATCATTAATATATTTTAAAGTTCTTAGCATAAAAGTGAATTTCCAGATGTGTAGCCTCGCTAGAAGTATTCTATAAGTATTCTTAGATCTTGTGTTATAAATTTTTTCATAAAAAACAAAGTATTGGAGATAATAAGCAATTTAACAATATTGAAAATCAACTAAATCATTAATATATTTTAAAGTTCTAAGCATAAAAGTGAATTTCCAGATGTGTAGCCTCGCTAGAGGTATTCTATAAGTATTCTTAGATCTTGTGTTATAAATTTTTTCATAAAAAACAAAGTATTTACAAATTATATAGAGTCGCTATTACGTATTAAAGTTTTCTGCAAATTTTTAATATGATGTTGTCTACGTCTTTCTTTCATTGCATCCAAGAACAGATTTGTAAGCTATTTATGATAGTCTGCTCTTTGAGATGAGATAATATTCTTATTTAAAACGATTTTAATTAATCTTCTCTGAATATCTTCAATTTGTTCACTTTGACCATTATATAACTCGCTTGGAGACCACACTGAATAGAAATATTTCAGTATAGGGCGAACCAAAGTTTCATGCAATTTTATCAAGAAAACAGTATTATGAGATTGTTGTAAGAATCTATTCAAAACTTCAAGAATTCTATACGATTTTTTAGAAACAATGTCAATATGCTTCTGGAATCTACTGTCTGACATGAAATAACACCATGATCTATCATGGAGTTAGTTCTATTCAGATGAGCAATTCCTATAAAGTAATCATGATGAATTAGCCCAAACAAACTGAACGACGTCACGAATATCTTCTCAGAGTTTATAAAACCAATTTTTATTACACCAATTGTGTAAATGAGATAATGCCTGATCCAATGTGGAGCAAGATTCTTCATTTATAACTTTAATCCGTATTTCCATATCGTCAGCATAGGCAGAGAAACACAGATCAGGAAAAAAGTACTGGAAATCCCAGAACAGGTCATTAATACATATTAGAAATAAAAACGGTCCTAAAAAGGAACCCTGAAAATCTGCAGACCTAACGGGAATATAATCCAAAAATTCAGAGTTTAAATAAGGTTTATGTTCTCTACCTCTAAAAGAGTTTGCAAACCAATCAACATAAACTCTATCCAAACCGTGTAATGTCATTTTGGATCGTATTCCATTATGTGGAATACAGTCAGATGCCTTAGAAAAGTTTATATAGAGTGTATCAATATGAAGTTTGTCGTCTGTTGCACACGTAAGAGTCCCAGAATTCCATCAAATTAATTTCTGTAGATCTATGTATAAGAAATCCAAACTAGTTAATATATTAAATCAATAATCATACCAACAGTTGGTAATAATCACACATTCTAAATTACCTTTTTTATGGACGGGTTTCAATATAACTTCTTTAAGATATAAATGAAAATGCCATTTATAAACCAGTAATTAAATAGTCTTTAATGCTCCAAGATGGCGTTTAATGCTGTGTTTTGTTTTCTTAAAAAAGATATCTTTATAACTTGTTCACTTTGACCATTATATATCTTGATCTATGAATAAGAAATACAAACTAGTTAATATGTTAAATCAATAATCATACCAACAGTTGGTAATAATCACACATTCTATATTACCTTTTTTATGGACGGGTTTCAATATAACTTCTTTAAGATATAAATGAAAATTCCATTTATAAACCAGTAATTAAATAGTCTTTAATGCTCCAAGATGACGTTTAATGCTATGTTTTGTTTTCTTAAAAAAGATATCTTTATAACTTGTTCACTTTGACCATTATATATCTCGATTGGAGACCACACTGAAAAGGAATACTTCAGTATAGAGCGAACCAAAGTTTCATTCAATTTTATCAACAAAACAGTATTATGAGATTATTGTAAGAATCTATTCAAAACTTTTATTTCTAATATGTATTTATGACTTTTTATGGGATTTCCAGTATTTTTTCCTGATCTGTGTTTCTCTGCCGATGCTGATGATATGGAAATAGTGATAAAAGTTATAAATGAAGAATCTTGCTCGATCATGGATCAGGCATTATCTCATTTACACAATTCATCCGGATCAAGTTTTTTCTTAATTCTCTGGACCATATCTGGCAACGTTCTATCTTGAAAATTAATTCATTATGTGCTGGTGATCGCTCCATTACAAGCAGTAGGCCTAATGTCTTGGATCTATCTTCATATTATGAATTGCTCAGAAAGCACGACATTAATATGATATCGAAATACATCACTGGTCATCTATCCTCGGAAAATTTACTTTTTAATGTTCCTCAGTATGATTCACGTAGAACTGAATTCCTTTTCATACCCACTATGAGACTTGAAAAAACGTCCAGGTCATTTTGGAATAGAGCATTTAGGAGCTTTAATGAGTATTATATGCTATGACAGGGGGTCGCCCATATGTACATTGATTTGTAGGGTGTTAAGGGTTAAATAAATAAATAAATATTTCAGTTTCCATAGTAGATATTTGAAGAAACAAGAACAAATGTTGATAGCATTTTAATGAATCAAAGTATTGAATAGAAACATCACTAAGTGAATAATAATTCTGATCATAAATTGAATTAAATTATTTATTAAAAATATAGTAAAACAATTTCTTATCATCTTGGGGATCCGAGTTCAATTTCGGATTATTTTATAATCTTGGGGTCTGGAATCAAATCCAAATGATCATGCAACCTTAAATTCAGTATTCCATTGTTTGTTATTATTACTAAAGTTATTATCATTATGGATCATTTTCGACTTACTGTACGATGGGGATGATTACAATCTGTATTAACATTAAAAATGTTAATAGTTTTGAGTCAGAAGATCTTAATGTTAAAAATTTAATAATACAAATAAAATTGTACAATAGTTTTCAAAAGTTTAATTCGCTAGTTTAATACGATAAATATAACCTAAATTCTGTTTCAGTTAAAAAGTTTGAGTATTGTACCGAAAATAAAAATAATTCAATGAAATAATGAAAGATATTAGAGAAATTATTCTTTAGTATTTCATGAACTATGACAGAATGTATGGCATACGTGCTATATGCAATACTCAATAAGTTAAAATTATTCACGTATTATTCATTGATTACTTCGTGTAAATATTTCATCCTCATTTGAATTTTGATGAATTTTAAAAATTTCTTATCATATTAATATTGGGTATATCTGAAAGCAGAAAGGTATCATACCTTTCTATTTTTAGATGGAACCAATATTATGATAAGAAATTATTTTGAATGGTTCCAAATTGTCTTAGGTTACACTGTCATTCAATTTGAAATGATTTATTTTGGCTAATTACTCCGGTTAACTGAAGCAAAATTGAAAATACTGAATACATACCACTAACTACCTGTAACATCAAAAGTAAAACTTTAATATAAAATCTAGAAAAGATGTCTGTGAAATTATTGTTAGATTTAAACAATTAAAAAGTAAATTTCGTTTGATAACAATTGTCAAGAATATTTACTGTAATAAAAAAATTCCTTTTAACAAAGAAAAACCCTGCCATTGATATTTCCATGGGTCTTCCTCCGAACCTCTTTATAAATCCGATAATCTGGAAAAAATTGATTGTATTTTTAGTTAATATTTTTTATATAAAAACACAGCAATATAAAATTATTTCTTACTTTCAATTTATATTTAATGTAACTCTGACGAAAACCTTCCTATTGCAATGAAATTATCATATATCTAAAATATATCATCAAAATCAATTCAGGTATTAATAATTATTGATCATCATTCATAACACTACTTACCGAAGAAAACAATATAGATAAAGCCTTTGCACTCAGTAAGCAGCCAAAAAATAATAAGAATGCAAAAATCGTAATAGCCTAATGAATTATTGGATTCATTTCTATAAATATTGTTCCGTATACTAAAATACATGTAAAATAGATGAAGTGAAGTTATATAAGAGGCAATAGCATATTCCACTCTTCGTTAATATGTTGAAAGAATTCCCATATTTCCGAATGTTTTTCCATTAAGTTTTGCAAAATAATTTCACCTGCTATTTTAATTTTTACTATTTCTTTGGATAGTTCAATTAATCTTTTCCCCATCAACGATAGACCATTTATAAAAGAAATAAAAACGGATATTATGTGGCTTATCACATAAATGTAAAATATATGCATAGCAATCGAACAGAATAACGCTTGTATGTCACTGCATCCTTCCATCTTTAAATAAAAGTAATTCACTAATTCCGTTATAATTGAAAATAGAGTGACACCAAGGAAAAATAACGACAGAAATGCTAACAAGTATATTTCTTTACTTTCAATGAATTCATTTTCTCCTTCATATGTTCATTTTATAATGAAAAGATATTTTCTTCTTTTTTAAGAGCTATGTATAGTGCGATGACAAAAAGACAAAAATTTGCATGCTTTGAATAATTACCAAATATGGAGAAAACTTTTCCACGTGTATTGCATTTGTTATCAGCTATTGAAATAACTAAAACTGCCATCCATAGAAATATTTCAATCTTTAAAAAAAAAGTAATTCACTAATGTTGTTATGATTGAAAATAGTGACACCAAGGAAAAATAACGACAGAAATGCTAACAAGTATATTTCTTTACTTTCAATGAATTCATTTTCTCCTTCATATGTTCATTTTATAATGAAAAGATATTTTCTTCTTTTTTAAGAGCTATGTATAGTGCGATGACAAAAAAGACAAAACTTTGCATGCTTTGAATAATTACCAAATATGGAGAAAACTTTTCCACATGTATTGCATTTGTTATCAGCTATTGAAATAACTAAAACTGCCATCCATAGAAATATTTCAAGTAAATAAGTATAAATTGTGAAAATGACAGAAGGATAATTTGCTTGCTTTATACATTTGCATGGATTCAAGTAAGACAAACCAAATATTTTAAATGTAGAATTAACGGGATGAATATTATAAGCAAGGGACATATTTGAGGAGATCATTGCTGGATGATACATCATTTTTGTCCGAATTAATTAACTTCTTCATTGAGTCATGAATAAATTCAAAAATTTTTCAGTTTTTTTTGTATCAGTTGAATTATTAATATTTATTTAGATTGATTACTGTTTCTAATGTAAAGCAATGTCTGGAATAAATTTCGCATCTTATAATTTAAAATTAATCTTACATTTTCGCATTATTGCTAATTGATCACCTTCTCTTCGTTAATCATGAGTGAAGTGTTAAAAGAAAAAAGACATTTGAACTACTTAACAACATTTCTTACATAACAGAAAACTTTTTCTTATATACGAACTTTCATTTCTTATCATACGATGTAAGAAAAACTTTAAAGAGTAAGTTGGATGGAGAAACAATCCGTAACTTAAAATTTTTACTTTCTATCTTGATGTATTCAGTTAGAAAGACGGGATATTGTTTATTATTTTCAGATTGAGACTTTGGTAAACAGCACTTTAATTAAAATTCCATTTCCGTGTTTGTAATAATCTAAAGTAAATATGCCATCCTCTAATTTTATGTATAGAAATTATGAATATTCTCATTTCATTTATTCCACATAATCTATCTAATACATTATTTATCGACACAAAACCTAGCGAGATTGGAGAATGATTCTTAAATGCAGATTCAAGTTTTCGAAATTTGTTTTAAAAAGGTAGACGTATCAGCTAACATAGCATATTTTTGCATATAAATTGTATGATGCAAATTTACAGAACACTCTTGCACACAAATTATGTATTCCTCTATCGTGAAAATTTCTAAAAACAGCTTACAAAATAAAAGTTTTCTCAAACAGATTCATTTTTGCCAATATACACTATTTATAACAAAATGTAACATTAGGTAATAAAAAAAATAAATATAATCCTCTCAAAGTTCGTGCCTTTAATTCATTAAACATATACTGGGGCACAATACAAAATGCAATGCGTCGCAATCAAAAATGTTAGAAAATATGTAACGCTACAAAATTCTGTTTAAAAATTGATCAAAATCGAAACAGCAATCAATTTTATGAAAGTCGGAAACAGAATATGCCATACGTCTATGACACAATGTATGGCATATGTGCCATACATTCTGTCATAGAGGATCATCTTTGCTAATCATTCTCCGCTAGAGGATCGTGTCTACATTCCTCTAGAGCAGGGGTCTGCAAACTTTTGAGAAGGAAAAAGGAAATCTGTCCCTCACAACAATTTGTCAACAAGTTGTCATTCTCCCTTCAAATTCATTTCTTAAAAAATAAATATATACATTTGAGGTGAAGAATGACACAGTTTCGACCCGAATTCCATATACTCTCCATATATAATTTGTCTTTAATTTTTTATTTTATTTTATTATTAGGAATTCTACATTAATCCTGACGAATCTTGCATTTTATATTAAAGGTTATACAGAATTTATTAATTTTTTATTATTAATGACATGCAGTTATGTAGGATTCGTCAAAGAAAATTTCCTAATATATTTCCTAACGCTAAAAAGAAATTAATTAAAAACAAATTCTATAAAACAATTTTGTTACCTACTTTTCGAGCGTGTCCTTTATTCTGGGCGATTATATAAGCAATTAAATATGATTCGTCAAAGAAAATTTCCTAATATATTTCCTAACGCTAAAAAAGAAATTAATTAAGAACAAATTCTATAAAACAAATTTGTTACCTACTTTTCGAGCGTGTCCTTTATTCTGGGCGATTATATAAGCAATTAAATAAATATTTTATTAAAATCATCTTCAGCTACAAAAATTTTTAATTAATCAGTTCAGAAATTATTAATGGGGACATACAGATAGCTATCATGGTGATGTTATACGTCTTGCTTTAAATCAAAGTAAACTAAATATATTTACACACATATTAAAAACTTTTCCCTAATATAAGACGACCTAAATCTAATTTCTAATTAATAGGTCTATACGTTGGTTGCATCTCATAATGATTAGCGTATATTCCAAAACAGAAAACAAATACTTTTAAGGGCATGTTGATGATGCATATTTATCCATGTCTGTCAAAACAGCCTTCCATCCAACTGATAGATTTCTTTAGTTTCATTATGCAGATCATGTTAATGAAAATGAATTCGAAGACATAATTTATAATTCCATAGAATATTTTCATCAACATAGAAATAATCAATAAATCCTTACTGATTTATACTTTCTTTTCTAATGCATATATTATGGTATATCATGGTATGCATATATAAGTTACTGCATATAATAATAACGTCATATCATGGCTCTATTGTGGTACAGACACACCAAAGTATATCTATACCCGGCCAGAATTTATCTATAAACTACGAGCTACAGCTTACGCAAGAATGAAGAACCAAAGGCATGGTACACTGAAAATATTTTGGGAATGCAATCTTTAGAACTGGAATTTTATTTAAAAATTTCGAGAAAATTTACGTAAAAGAGATTTCCTTCAGCATAATAAATTTTTCTTAACATTATGACGTCAATACTCGTATAATTAGCCACCAATATTGGCATAAACAACTAAAGAAAGAATAGAATTTTCATTGGACATATTTTTATCGTAGATGAATGAATGTTAAAATGAATAGCAAAATTCTCTCGAAACTTATGAATTTGCTATTATATTTATACGGTTTGTAATTTATTCTTTTATATAAGTTACGTCTATATTTTTTAGAGATTATATCAGGTAAAATGACTTTACAGAGTTAGATAATTAAACACATTTTAATTTTGATAAACAGAATTGCTGTATTGCGTGTTCTTCTTACGGCTCATCGCATTTTTTACTAGTCATTAGGCACAGCAGGTTTCTCTATTTATATTTACTTGATAGTTGTTCCTATTTTTAATAAAAATATTCATACAATTGACGTAATCAATGCTGTTTTATTGATATTTTTTTACGTTATTAAAAATTTTCAGAATGCTAAGGAAATTTCCAATTCTAGCTTGTACATAATTTTACATGTTTTAAAGAATATTTGTAAGAATCAAACACACCAATTTTGGAAGTTTTTGTTTGCATAATTATATCTAGAACAGCAATATTATCTTTAAAATTTTTATTTTACATATACTGTATAATGTTAAAGACATTGCACGATGTGGTATGGATGATGAGGATTACATTCCCATCATTTGGTTCTGTAACAGATACGTAATTTAATAATACATAGGTAGCTCTAACTGTCAATTAAACTAATTCGTATTCAGTTAATTTTTTTCTTTTATAGGAATGATAAAGTATAAAAATATTTCTTATGATGTATGAGAACAAATGCTTCTGATAGATTTTCTATGCTAAAAATGAATTTTATGGTGTCCATTTTCGTGTTGCGGATGAGAAAATCCAAAAATACCCAAAATAAATATACAGTTTATTAGAAAATTAAAAGAAATGTTATATTTTTTCTAAAATAAATATAACAACTCGGATACTTTCAGAAATTTTCAAAATGTTGAGAAATCGTTAAAAATTAAAGAGACAATAGCTTTATTTATTTTTTTAATACAAAATTAAAAGAAATGTTATATTTTTTCTAAAATAAATATAATAACTCGGATACTTTCAGAAATTTGCAAAATGTTGAGAAATCGTTAAAAATTAAAGAGACAATAGCTTTATTTATTTTTTTAATTGCTTTGTAAATCGATTTAATTTTTATAGAATTACAAATCATTTTTACATGATAAATTATTTCTTATCTGTTTATTCTGCATTATTTAGTAAATGTTTTAATATAAATTTTGTATGTATATATATCATGTTTGCAGTAATATTTACACTATTTATTAGCCTACATGAGAATTTTTACACATCATTGAGCAATCACAGTATAGTTGGATTCAACGTTTCTACATTCCAATATAGGTTCTCTAGTTACGAATATAATTCGTAGGTAAGTTTTATTCGTAAATCGGGTTGTTCTTAACTCAGATACAACTGTTATCTTGGCTCACAAAGAACTGAAATAAATTTATATACTATGTATTGTAATATATTTTACAAGTGAACCAATTAAGAGCACATTTTAATTCACAGATTTTAACGAAAAGATCCGAATATAAACAACTCTTCTTTTGTTGAATCGAGATTGCTTTATTCCTCTTATGTCCTACCGTAATTAACTCACTGGTAACTCGAGCATTCAATGATGAAGGAAACAACGTTGGAATCGACGTCACTCTCCCTCCACGTCTTTTCCAGGAATCTCGTTACAATTCACAGATTTTAACGAAAAGATCCGAATATAAACAACTCTTCTTTTGTTGAATCGAGGTTGCTTTATTCCTCCTATGTCCTATCGTAATTAACTCACTGGTAACTCGAGCATTCAATGGTGAAGGAAACAACGTTGGAATCGACGTCACTCTCCCTCCACGTCTTTTCCAGGAATCTCGAAAAACAATCTTCTCGGAATCCCGGAAAGCGACGTGACATTTATTTCACCTGTTTTTTCAGGGAAAGCAAGAATGTTTATTAATTATCAACTTTTACTGAAGTCTTACCTTTTCAGTTCCTTCTGACAACCGCGAATAATAAAATCTTCGATCACCAGATCTCTTGTTTATCTCTGGTTATTGTGATAATTTATATTGCAGAGATAAAAAGTCTCCGGGCAAAATGGTAGCATGCTTATTATTTATTTTGTCTCTTCTCTTCAAATGTCGTTTTATAAATATATAATTTTTTATGTGAGAAATGACAGATTATATCCGACCAAATTCCATATACATTGTCTATGTACTTTGAGTCTTATTTTTTTATTTTATTTTACTATTAGAAAATCTACATTCATCTGACAAACCTTGCATTTTATATCAAACTTTATACAGAATTTAATCTTTTATTAGGTTAATGAGATTCTGTGTATGTAATCTGTGTACATTGCGGAACATTATTGAAGCAGCAAAGAGTAGTATTACGCAGATTTAAGGCCAATACTAGTACTCGGTAGTAGTACTCGAACCGCAGGTGCGACAAGTCTTTCGCCATCACAGTTCGGCATGGAGCCATACTCAAGAGCAAGGGTTTGTTGACTTGTTTAAGCTCTTTATGAGTGCACCATGGAATGCACATTTGGCCTTTGTCGGATTCTTTATTTTTCTTATTGCTTGAATAGCCCAATCGACGGTACATGCTGTAGCATCTTTTTTTGCATGATATCTCACAATCTATAGGTGATATTAAAAAACTTTCAAAATAGAAGTTGTTTGCTGCTTATAGTTCTAGCCAATTATGCCAAAATCGGCATAGGTTTCCATTGAAGATTTCAAAGTTGACCCTTTGTTCCCCTACTTCCGATGAGCCCACAAAACTTTTATCATGCCCATTCGATTTTTTGGATATTCTTTGGTAATGAAAATTTTTCCCTCCAGCCTATCTCATCGCGTTTCTGAGAAAAAAGGGTGGTACGGGTGCTAAGAAACACCCTATATACGATATTCTTTGGTAATGAAAATTTTTCCCTCCAGCCTATCTAATCGCGTTTCTGAGAAAAAAGGGTGGTACGGGTGCTAAGAAACACCCTATATATGAATAAGTCGTGTATATTTGCAGTTAATCCCTTGCCATATGATATAATTTAGAATATATATTCTAGACAATATTGTTAATTTGGAGATCCTATGATGAATGATCATCATTATAAATTTCGGAGAATGGAGTTTCTAAAATTATTTTTAATCATTTCTTATCCATATGAATTTTCTTATCAACATAGCTGATTAATCTCGAGATGATTTGCATAAAAGAGTCTTCCTTCAGCACAATAAAGATTTCTTAACATTATGACGTCAATTCTCTTATAATTAATCTCCAATATTGGCATAAACAACTAAAAACAGAATAGAATTTTCATTTAAAAATATTTTTCCGTAGATGATTGAATGTAAAATGAATACGAAATTCTCTTGAAACATGAATTTGCTATTTTATTTATACTATCTAAAAATTTTCTTTTAAATAAGTAATATCTGTACTTTTATAGAAATTATATTAGAAATATTAACTCTATAAAAATAGATTTTATTCTTGATAAAGAGAATTACAGTGTTGCGTATTCTTCTACGGCTCCTCGCATATTTTACTTGTCATTGGGCACAGCAGGATACTCTATCTTTACTTCATAGTTGTTCCTATTTTTAATGAAAATGTTCATACATATGACATAATCAATACTGTTTTAATTTTATATTTTTATTACATCATTAAAAATTCTTAGAATGCTTAGGAAACTTTCAATTATAGCTTGTATAGGTTTAAAGAATATTTACAAGATGCACCAAAAAAATTTTTTCGGAAGTTTTTCATTCGCAAAATTATAAATAGTTCAGTAATATTAACATTAGAAATTTTATATTTTACGTATATAATAAATAAAACATTGATCAATGTAGTATGAATGATCAGGATCATATCCTCATCATTTGGTTCTGGTGAGATTTTTATTAATACGTAGATAGTTTAGTAGATATCTATTATCATTTACTAAACTCTAAAGTAATGAAGATTCAACTAATTTGTTTTCTTTTATAAAAATAATATTTTTTTTTATAAAATATTCATTATTTTTCTGGTAACGTCTTGAAATAGTGCTTCTTTACATTTTCTATGTTGAATATGAGTTTTATGATTTCCATTTTCATGTTGTTTCGTTTTGCAGATGCCGAAATACAAAAATACCCAAAATAAATATACAGTTTAATAACAAATTAAAATAAATGTTGCATATTTTTTCTATGATAAAAATAATAAATTTGATAAATCTTGAGAAATCATTAAATAAAATTAAAGAAGAATAATAGCTTCGTGATTTTTTATAACTTTATAGATTAACAACGCAAATTTTTCATGATAAATTATTTATTACCTGTTTATTCTATCATTAATTACAGAATGTTAATGTGTTTTTTGTATATAGACCATGTTTTCAGTAACACGCAAACAATTGTTTTGCCTACATGAGAATTTTTGCACATCATTGAGCAGTCACAGAATATTTGAATGCAAAGTTTCCATATTTAAATACAGCCTCTCCTCTATTTACGAACATAATTCATAAGTAATATTTATTCGTAAATCGGGTTGTTCGTAACTCAGATACTACTGTTATTTTGAATCCGAAACTACTGAAATAAATTTATATATTGTAATATATATCTCATTTGGAGCAATTAAAATCTTCTGATTTAACAGATTTTAATGAAAAGTTCCGAATATAAATGCCCAAAATTTATGAATTTCTCATTGTTAATGCTTACAGGAATCTATACATTATCTTAATGAACATAAAGAAGCTAAAACTATAAGAACGAGACACAATAACAGGACTGTTTTCAAATATAAGTCCATTGGTTCAGGGATTCTATCCCGTGGTACTGCAATAACCAATCACAGGATTTACTGATTACATCAGCGTTTAATAATGTAAAGTATTGTTGTGCCTATAAATGAATTTTTAATCATCATTAAGGAGTCGCAGAATATTTGAATGCAAAGTTTCTACATTCAAATACAAGTTCTCCTCTAGTTACGAACATTATTCCTATGTCGAAGACAAGAACTACCTGTATAGAGTGTTTCTTATGGCATATTCAGCAATAAAATTTTCTTTATTTTCCCTTTCGTCTTATAAAAAATACAAATAAAATAGAATACGCATTTGAAAGAAACAAAAGATAAATTGTCATAACGATATAGCTTGGTTCCCAGCATATGCAGATTACACAAAATAGATACATCTGGAAACAAAAGAAGGTGTTATATATGTCCAGCAGTGGATGAAATAAAAAATGCTGCTGCTGCTGCTGTTGCTGATGATGATGATGACGATGACGATGATGGATCACATATGAGCAGAGGTGTCAAACTGGCGGTCCTCGATGTGATCTTTTTGTGGTCCCCAATGCTCTTAACTAAAATGAAAATGAGAACAATATATTATGAGATAATAGGAAGTAACACTCGCTTCGTTTATAAGCGAGAGTTACTTCCTATGTCATATATTTTGATACAGTAGTTTGATTTTAATGAAATGTAAATTGCAGGCATATTTTCGGTCGTCCTTATCAGACGCAAACGTACAGATGACTAATCTTTCAGATCGATGACATAAACTAAATGCTTTCTTACAAGAACTACATCGTATCGTGCTAAATTTCTTACAAAAAAAAACAAGCCATAAATGAAAACCTGTATTTTTTTGGATAGACCAAAACAATAAATAAGATCCAAACAATCCATCAAACGTCTTTGAAGGACATGTATAAAGGACAAGCTAATGGGCTTGTTAAAGATTTATTTGCTGTGTTATTAACTTAACAAAATGTAAGTAGTTATAGTTATTTGAATTTTTTATAAAATTTTAACGAAAGCTTTTATTTTTGTACAGAAAATGAGAGTAGACTGATAGCGAGGAATTAAATTAAAAAAGCATGTATAATTAATAGCAATTATGTAGTAATTATATATTTTTAATGCTTTCATTTGATTACATAATGTTTTTAATTATCCTATCTATATTTCTGAATCCTTACCCCAAAATTTAATTAAAAGTTGTTAAATGGCCCTTGAATTAAAATAAGTTTGACACGCCTGATATAGAGGAAATTCATAATGGGTATATTTCGTAATCTTCTTTCATATATATTACGTCAAATGCTTTCTCGAACTTTATAATTATAGTTGCCTGTTAAATGGATAATGATTTTTACAAGGTCGTAATTTATTTGTCACTTTTATGTCATCTTCAAAATTTCAAAATCTGATATCATGATTATGTTATTCTGAACTTATTTTTCGAAGAAAGTTGATTAATAAAGATAAATTTAATATATCTTATTACATTACATTGAACCTCATCCTATTGAAATATCAGAAAATTCTCCATATTTACTATGTTCCGAAAGAGTACACCTTCATTGTTGTATACACCTTCTGATAAGTACTTATAGTAAGTAGTTATATAAATTATTCGAATCTGTCTTAGACCATTCAGATTTAGACAGATTCGAATACCCCAAAATTTAATTAAAAGTTGTTAAATGGCCCTTGAATTAAAATAAGTTTGACACGCCTGATATAGAGGAAATTCATAATGGGTATATTTCGTAATCTTCTTTCATATATATTACGTCAAATGCTTTCTCGAACTTTATAATTATAGTTGCCTGTTAAATGGATAATGATTTTTACAAGGTCGTAATTTTTTGTCACTGTTATGTCATCTTCAAAATTTCAAAATCTGATATCATGATTGTTATTCTGAACTTATTTTTCGAAGAAACTTGATTAATAAAGATAAATTTAATATATCTTATTACATTACATTGAACCTCATCCTATTGAAATATCAGAAAATTCACCATATTTACTATTTTCGAAAGAGTACACCTTCATTGTTGTATATACCTTCTGATAAATACTTATAGTAAGTATCAATAGTTATATAAATTATTCGAATCTGTCTTAGACCATTCAGATTTAGACAGATTCGAATAATTTATATAACAACAGGCCACCAAGACTAATACGTGAAGGAATAAGAAGAAGATTCGGATCTGTTAAATGTTGGCTGGATGGCATCGTAGGAATGGTTCAGTTTACCACCATGGTTTACCATCAGGGTTCAAATCTGGGTCCCACACTCCATTTTTTCAAGAGGGGTACGGGCCCGGCCTGTTGAACTCCATCCTTCAACCATCCGGTTGATCCCATCAGGGGTGTTGGCCAGTCTGTGATGGGCTCATGCTGCTAGATTAAGTATATCCCTCGTGTGATATGGCGACTTAATATACCTAACCTAAGGTTACTTTTCGAAGAAAGTTGAAAAAAATGATAAACTGAATACATCTTATTACATTATATTGAACCTCATCCTATTGAAATACCAGAAAATTCGCCATATTTACTATTTTCCAAAAGAGTACACATTCGGTAGTTGTTTACTCCTTCTGATAAGTAATTATACTAAGTAGTTATATAAATTATTCGAACCTGTAGGCTTGATGGCCGCGTAGGAAAGGTTTGGCTTACTACCATGGAAGATCCCGGTTGAAATCCGGGCCCACACCTCCATTTTTCAGAAAGGGTCCGAGCCAGACCCGTTTTCCCCATCATGGGTATTGGCCAGCCTGTGATTGGCTCTATAAGTGGCCACAGTCAGTTACAGAACATCCCATGAGGATATGGCACCTTATTGTTGTATGTGATATAAAAATAGCATTCTGTATATTTTTAGCAATAAAAATGTCCATAATTTACCTATAAACTGGATAAGCTACAGCTTAGGACAGAGGTGACAAACTTAATGCAAAGCGATTGCCTAATGTACTGTACCTCTTGGGTTAGGTTAGGTTAGTTAGATTAAGCCGCCACATCCTCATGGGATATTCTGTATCTGTCTTATAGTCCATCACAGGCTGGCCAACACTCATGGTGGGATCAACCGGATCATTGAAGGATTGGGTTCAACGAGCCGGACCCGGACTCTTCCTCAAAAAGTACCTCTTAGGAGTTATCTAATGTTACAAGACAACATAAATAGAAAAATTGAAACTGCCTATTATGCTTTCAGGTGCTTTTCTTTCAGTTACAAGTAAACAATTGGTAAACTGGTAAATAAAGTAAGTAGGCATGCCCAAAATGACACGCTAGAAACTTTTTCAGCATGCAAAATTTAGAACTGATATATTATTTATAATTGGATCAGCACGCGAGAGGTAGCTCGCGTGGTTTTGGCAGGAAAATTTAAACAAGATTCTCCATAAGAATCCTCACGCTTCATTAAAAAAGTTAAAATGTATTTATGGGATCTTTTAAACGTTACAGCATAGGAGATCTTAATACTGAACACATAAATCCAGTCTGTTCTTGTCTGTACCATTTTATTTTCTTAATTATATATATTACTTTATTCTTTGATATGTTAACTTCAAAAAATATAAATTAATTTTTTATTTTTAAAATATTATTGAATAAGCCGCGTATATTTGCAGTTAATTGCTGAGAACATACTAGAATTTAGAAGAACATATAATATGATTTTATATATCAATAAAATATTCTTAATTTGCATATACTATTAATGAATGCTCACTATTGTAAATTTTGGAAAATGTTGCCAATTTAAACGCTTTTTAAAAAACCTTAATTTTTTTATTTAAATAACTATTCATATGAAAATAGCTGATTAATCATTGGATAATTATAAACGAACTTCGGTCAGCATAATAACGATTTCTTAATATTATGACGTCAATTCTCTTATAATTATCCACCAGTATTGGCATAAATAACCAAAAAGGAATTGAATTTTCATATAAAATATTTTTACTGTAGATGATTGAAAGTTAAATTTAAAATTCAAAATCTTCAGAAACGATTGCATTCGTTTTAATATTTACAGATCTATCAAGTTGTGTTTTAAAGTAAGTTATGTCTATATTTTTATAGAGATTATATTAAGAAATTAACTTTGCATACTTTGATAAGTATAACAGATTTTATTTTTGATAAACACGATTACTATATTGCATATTCTTTTATGGCTCTTTGCATCTTTTACTTATTACGAGCATATTCTTTTATGGTTCTCGCATCTTTTACTTATTATTGAGTATATTCTTCTATGACTCTACGCATCATTTCCTTATTATTGGGAACAGCAGGATCCTTTATTTATATTTATTTGATAGCTGTTATTATTTTTAATAAAAATATCCATACAAATAATGCAACCAATGCTGCTTTTTTCATATTTTGGTTACATTATTGAAAATTATCAGAATGTTTAAGAAATTTTCAATTCTAACTTGCATGTACTTTTACGTGTTTAAAGAATGTTTGCAAGAAGACGTATCAATTGCAGAATTTTTTGCAAATTTTTTTCGTTCGAGTAATCATAAACAGAACAGTAACATTAACTTTATGCATATTATGTAATAAATATAAAATAATTAAGACATCGAACAATGTGGATGACCCAGGATCACATTCTCCTCATTTGGTTATTGTGACAGATATTAATTAAAACTTAGAGCTATCTAAGAAAACTTATCTATCTACTAAATTAATTAAGATTTAATTAACTTTTTCTTTTATCACAATGATAAATATTATAAAACGTTCACTTTATCTTGTAATTTCTAAGAAACAATGATTCTGGTTCATTTTCTATGCTAAAAATGAGTTTCACAATTTCCATTTTGTTTCATTTTACAGATGAAAAAATGCATCAAAAACAAATGTGCAATTTATTAGAAAATTAAAATAAATGTTACATTTTTTTCTAAAATAAAAATAATAATGTGGATATCTTCAGAAATTTGCCAAATCTTGAGAAATCTTTAAAGAAGCATAATATGTTTTTGCTTTTTCTAAATTCATTTTTATATCAAAATTTAACTTTTATATAATAGCAAAGTACAGTCGAGAACAAAAGTAAATCGCACTATACCGCGTCGGCATGAAAAATTACGTCACGACGTCAAATGTGACGGAATCGGCAAAGTAGATATTAATAATGCATAATAATGTCGAATAACGGACGTTCCATTGTCGAATATATATTTTTAATACTTTCAATCGAATAACTTGAAATAATATAATATAAAAAACAAATAACTATTAGCATAACAACGTCAGACGAAAACTCTTCGTTCTACGTCATCCAGCTTTAGCAAGAAACGCGGCGTCTGGAAAACATCGTCTGCTAAAGTCTCGTAGCAGCGTGAACGGCATTCGTTTTAATTGTGCGTATTTAGTTAAAATCCGTTAAAATGCCGAGAGGATTAAACGATAAACAATTAACAGACGAAACGAAGGGAAGAATTATAGGATTATGGGAATCTGGAAGATATTCAACGAGAGCAATAGGACGGGAATTGAATATTCATCATAAAACTGCATCCACTTGGATACGTCGATGGCAAGCAGAGCACGATTTGAAAACGAAATCAAGGTCAGGTAGGCCACGACAGACTTCTTCAGAACAGGACGATGCAATTTTAAATGTTGTCATTAATCAACCGTTGAATCATGTTAAATTTTTGTAAAACACTGCTCATCGAACACTATACGAAGACGATTGAGAGAATTTGGCTACTATTACCATCGACCAGCGATAAACGATCGGTTGACAAATGTTCACAAAGAAGCGAGACTAGGATTCGCATTTGGATTATTTACCCTATCCTTCGGAATTTTGGAATACTGTTATATTTTCCGATGAGAAAACTTTTGCGTCAAATTCACACGGGCAGCTTCACTGTTACAGACAACCCAAAACACGATATTTACCTAAAAATGTGGCTCATATATCTTCTTCTGATTATAAAAGTGTAAACGTTTGGGGTTGGATTTCTGGAGACGATCCGGATAAAATAGTACAAATTTTCAGCAGATTTAATTCAATAGAATATGTAAATATACTGGATTCGGTTTTGTTACCGTCTATATCGGCACTATATTCGGACGATCATCAATTCACATTTGTTCAAGATAACTGTCCCGTTCATACCAGTAACATTGTTAAAGAATGGTTTGCTCTTCATCCAAGAATAAGTGTAAATCGGCAGACTCGAACCCAATCGAAAATATTTGGGGGAAAATGGTACAGATGTGGATTTCGGACGTTGATTCATCAAATTCAAGTGATGTTTTTGTTCGCGTTTACGATATTTGGGAAAGTTTGCGATGTTCTCCAAGTCTTTTTACTAACTTCATAAATTCAATGCATACTAGATTAAATGAGGTGATTGATGTGTCCGGAGAATGGACAAAATATTAATTTATTTTTATAATATTATGATAAATGATATATTCAAATTTATTATTATTTATTTATCTAAATAATATTTTCACTGTTCAAATATAAATAATTATAAAAAATTATAAAAGAAAATTGATAAAAGAAAAATTATAAAGATACATGGGCCCATTCACACCCAAGAGCGGTCACGTGATCGCTTCTAAATGAACGTTCAGCCTTTGATTTTGACCATAATACCTGCTTTACTTGAACATTTTTCAACCTTAGTCATAGATATTTTTATTTATTTAACAGTGTAATACTCTAATGGCGTATGACGCGTGGTCACATGATCGCTCATACAAGATCGCTCGGTTTCCGAATGCGCCCAACGATTTGGAATTGGATGACAATGTAATAGAACAAAGAATTTTAGTCTGACGTTGTTATGCTAATAGTTATTTGTTAATTATATTATATTATTTCAAGTTATTCGATTGAAAGTATTAAAAATAAATATTCGACAATGGAACGCCCGTTATTCGATATTATTATTGCATTATTAATGTCTACTTTGCCGATTCCGTCACATTTGACGTCGTGACGGAATTTTTCACGCCTACGCGGTATAGTGGCGATTTACTTTTGTTCTCGACTGTATATATTACATGATAAATTATACCTCATCTGTTTATCTATTTTCCTATATCTATTTATTCTATCAGTATTTTCTAGAATGCTTAATTGTTAAATTTCGTATGTATAAAATGTTTCCAGTAATAATGCAAACTATTGATCTGAATATGTGAATTTTTGCACATCATTGAGTAATCACAAAATATTTTAATGCAAAGTTTCTAATTTTAAATACAGCCTCTCCTCTATTTACCAATATTCGTACTTATGTAAGTTAAATTTCACTTTCAAATTTCACGAAATTTCAGAAAGTCTTCAATAATTTTAAAATGAAAATTCCTTTAATAACCAATATAATGCAAAATTACATATTTAATTAACATATTACGGCAGTGTTTCAAGACAGCGACGATTATACCAAAAAATTTCTTTAAAATAAATTTTTGAATTGTTCCATTCTTGAATTATACTACAATTTACAGTGTGTACAGATATTGATGTACTTTTGGAAGCCAATTAACAGCAGTATCTGAGTTACCAACTACACTTACATAGGAATCAATTGTTCCATTCTTGAATTATACTACAATTTACAGTGTATACAGATATTTCTGTACTTTTGGAAGCCAATTAACAGCAGTATCTGAGTTACCAACTACACTTACATAGGAACTATATTCTTATCTAGAGGAAATGCTGTATTATAAATAATATAAATCAGAAATAAGGTAAGTAGTATTAATTCATTTGTTGATATTGGTTATCCGAACTACGCACGTAATGTTGTTTATATGAATTATGCATTTTTTTTACAATTAGTGTTGTAAGTAAAGATGTAAACTTAAGAAATTTTTGCATGTTCATGCATAAGAAACTTTGGAAATGATCAAATCTTCTAAAATCAGCACATTTATTAATGCAGTTAATTTATATTGTGGTGGTGCATAGGTCTTGAATTTTTGTTTTTTTTTTTCCTCTTATTTAGAATGAATAATTCTCAAAGTGTTTAAGATATTTTATAGTCAGAGGACTAGTCTTCCAAAATATATAAAGAATTAATCCAATAACAACTTAATTTGAATTTTTTCGGGTTTTTGCTGAAGGGGATCATTTTGGACCAGTTTCCCCTATAAGTATGAATGATTTATCCGAATTTTCCGTTATCATCTTAAATATATTTATTCTTTTGACTAATATTCTTACAATCATTATTGTAGGAAGTACTAAGATAAGGCGGTAGAGGCTCGAGATTAAGTGTTTCCGGCTGCAGAGCGAATCGATTGGCTGGAAGCGGAAGTGACTATAATATTGTAACGAAAATAGCTTGTATATAGAGATGCGAAGACGTTTTTGGGTAAGAAGCAGTTACTTTTTTATCTGAAGTATAAAAAACTGCGATGAAAATATGAAAAGTGCTATATTGGACGGTTAAGGACCTTAAGTTGAATTAAAAGGATTAAAGACCTCTTTCAATCGAATTTCAGGTAAAGAAATTTGCGAACGGGATTGATTAATTAGTACATATAAAACGGAATGGTAAGAATCGATAAAACTAGGCGGGCGTTTTCGAGTCGCGTCGTGTCGCGTCGAGGGAGTATCCGGCCTTCGACTTAGCCTGGCCCTGATTGACTATATATTATTTTGTTGAGGAGCGGAGCGACGAAACTTATAGTGGTCCCGGCTGTGTGCGTAGCACGCTAGGAGTCCCGAAGGGGCCCGCGTCCCGGGACCGCTATTGGATCGGCCCCCTCCGTTGTATTCGACGGGCCCGCAGGGCCCCGTGTTTTTTAAATACAAGATTTCAGACGCGTTCGGGTGCCTAATATAAAGGTAACTACACGGGGCCCTGCGGGCCCGTCGAATACAACGGAGGGGGCCGATCCAATAGCGGTCCCGGGACGCGGGCCCCTTCGGGGCTCCTAGCGCGCTACGCGCACCAGCCGGGACCACTATAAGTTTCGTCGCTCCGCTCCTCAACAAAATAATATATAGTCAATCAAGGCCAGGCTAAGTCGAAGGCCGGATACTCCCTCGACGCGACGCGAAAATGCCCGCCTAGTTTTATCGATTCTTACCAACGGAACTGTATGAATAATTTTTTATGTAGATCATTGTTGAGTTCAGTAGAGGTTAGTGTAGAATGCGTAGGACACACTCTATAATAAGATAAGCTCTATACTGAACGGACGTACAAGACGTCCGTTGATTAGGAACGCTCACTCTGAAAGTCATTAGAATAATATTCGCGTATTCGAGTGTTCGCGAAAATTTATTTGTAACCACAAAATCGATTTCCGCGTAGTTTTCGCGCTTCTTCGCGGACTCCCGCTGATCGGCGAAAATAATGGTATCAATGTAAGCAGTCTCTCTCACTAATAAAGGAAATTGTTTGTTATCAAACGTAGTCTCTGCGTCGTTCTACCTAGAGAAGTCTCATTACCAATCCTTTCTCACTCCACAAATCGCAGATAGGCCAAAAACCTATTTATATCATCCGCAGGTCCCATAAAAGAATGTGACCCTATGCCTGAACGTAGCATTTAAATTTAACTTCCTGCGAATTTGCTTCTTACGCTGAATTTTAGATCTAAAGCAAAAAGCGAAGCAGACATGGATGACGTAGTTTAGCTACGTAGTTCAGAAAGACAAAGTGTCAGCTGATGCAACAAACATCCAGCAACATTAAATAACTATCCATCAAAAATAAGTTTTTATTTACTACACAGTGTTTAAAAAATTAAATAAGAATTACTGTACTTATAATACAGGTAGGCATCGATTAATGCGAGTTCGAATAATGCGATTTCGATTAGTGCGACTTATAAAAAATGATACATTTTTCAGTTAGTGTGAGCAAATATTCAATTAATGTGAGTTGTAAGCACGAGCAAATATTCGATTAATGAGAGTTTATACCGTTTTTCAGTTAGTGCGAGCAAATATTCGTTTAATGCGAGTCACCGTTTTTCAGTTAGTGCGAGCAAATATTCGATTAATGTGAGTTGCATCGTTTTTCAGTTAGTGCGAGCAAATATTCGATTAATGCCAGTTGTAAGCATAGACCAGTGAGTTCGAATAATGCGATATTCAATTAGTGCGACTTATAAAAATGATACATTCGAATAATGCGATATTCGATTAGTGCGACTTATAAAAATGATACCGTTTCTTAGTGCGAGCAAATATTCGATTAATGCGAGTTGTAAGTATAGACCAGTCTTACTAACAAAGGTCTGTGATTAATGCGAATTGTAAGCATAGACCAGTCTTACTAACAAAGATCCGTCCCCTTTTACAACTTATAAAAATGATACCGTTTTTCACTTAGTGCGAGCAAATATTCGACTTTTAAAATTGATACCATTTTTCAGTTAGTGCGAGCAAATATTCGATTAATTAGTTGTAAGCATAGACCAGCAGTTACTGCGAGCAAATATTCGATTAATGCGAGTTGTAAGCATAGACCAGTCTTTACGAGCAAATATTCGATTAATGCGAGTTGTAAGCATAGACCAGTCTTAGTAATAAGGGTCCATTCTCTTTTATGATGTCAATTAACAAATTAATGTTAATTTTCGGTTAGTAATGCACCTCCTTTTATGATGTCAATTAACAAATTACTGTTAATTTTCAGTTGGCCTCCTTTTATGATGTTAATTAACAAATTACCGTTAATTTTCGGTTAGAATTAATGCGAGTTGTAAGCATAGACCAGTCTTACTAACAAATGTCCGTCCCTTTAATGATGTCAATTAACAAATTAATGTTAATTTTCGGTTAGTAAAACCGAACGAGGAGCTTTTTATGATGTCAATGAACAAATTACCGTTAATTTTCGGTTAGTAAAACCGTGAGTTGTAAGCATAGACCAGTCTTACTAACAAAGCTCCGCTTCCTTTTAAGTTGTAAGCATAGACCAGTCTTACTAACAAATGTCCATCCCCTTTTACGATGTCAATTAACAAATTAATGTTAATTTTCGGTTAGTAAAACCGGACAAGTATTTTTCAGTTAGTAAAACCAGACGAGGAGCAGTCCAAGAACAGTCACTTGGCTTTGAAGTAGTGATGGGTCGTTAATGAGTGATTCGATCAGAATGATTCAATCACTAAGTGAATCAAATGAATCATGATTCATTTGGTTAAAACAAATATAATACTATACACTACATATACTGTAAATATTTGTAATTGCTGTAATATACATTACATAAGGTATCCTTTAACAAAAGATACATATAATGAAAGGATGAAAATGTTGGGAAGAAAGGTTCCCAGGAACTCTATATATATCACAGTCGATTCTCGTTATTCGCAATAATTACGTTCTATAAATTATTCGCGAATACTGAAACATTGTGCCAATGGGAAATATAATGTATCGTAAGTGTGAAACCATTATTTTTGGATAGTATTGTTTTGTTTTTACATAGGAAAGAAACATCAAAAGAATTAGATCATAATAAATTTTATAATGATCGCTTTGGTAAAAAAAAAATTTGTGCAATTTAGGTTATGTAAATCTATGTGTTACAAATACGAAAAGTAGGTATGTAAATCATCAATTATTATAATTTTTTTGTAAATTAATATTATAAAAATATTTAAAATTGTTAAAAATATTTTGTTTATTTAAACCTTGGATCTTGCTTTAGAATGATGATTTTTATATATTTACTTACTTTAATATATCTACATAACTCATCGATGTCTTGTAATAATTGCTAATTAAGTTGTTCGAAAATATACTGTATATAGCTATAACTTGACTACAGCATCGGAAATCAGTATTAAGTCTATGGGAGAGTATAGTAATCCTATAGTAATAAGATTACTATAGGATCCCATAGACCAGTGATTTCCAAACTTTATGTTATTACGCCTCCCGTAAAATGTAATCCAAAAAAATGAAAAAATAAGTGTAACTGACAATCATATTGAATTGTATTAACGTAATTGATAATTATTTTTAAATTAATTTCTTTTTATAATGTGGAATTCCGGGCGGAAGGAAACGGAAAAGCGGAAAGCAACAGGTCTTGCAACCTCAGAGCCCTCTCGCTGACGTTTGAATTTGATGTTATTATTGCTTTTTTATTGGTTATTATTGCTTGTAGCTCTAGCGGCCGTTTTATAAACTATGCACTTGGAAGCGTGTCATCTACTATACTATATAGCAGGGGTGTCTTTATATGTTAACAATGAGTTCGCGATCTATCTTCGAAATTCTTCGTTTGATGATGAGAGCGGCGACGGTTTTTTCCTTTTATTTTACTCATAAATCTCAAACACAATACTTCACTTCAACTGTCACAACTGTCAATTCATAGGCGCCATGTTGGCATTGTCAGCGAATTTAGAATTTTGTCTAAATGCTACCGGCTATTCTGTTTTGGGCCATAATCAGCAATAAAGCAAAAGTTTGGCTTTAGTTGTCTAGAGAATGCACTATACAGTAAGAGAGTCATCCGATAACTTACGAAGATCGACTACAAATCGTCTCGCGATCGACCTGTTGGCCACGCGTATACCTTATATTACAAAAAATTACATTTCTGTCAAACTTTTCGCGGTTCCCTTTGCACTACTGCGCGCTTCCCAGTTGGGAAATCGCTACTATTAATACTGACTTCCGATGTGTCGTCAAGTGATTTATTTTCATCCATTTTTATTAGGCACTTCCGCAAATATTTCTTTATATTATAGTTCCGATTATTAAATAATATACGACTATAATATTAATATTTCTGTGTTCCGATAGAACGCTTTTTATTCTAGTATAAAATATAAAGTCGGGAGAAACGGCGTAGCTAAGTATATTCACATTCTGGAGCCAAGTGAACATTGTCGTAATGTTTATGGCAGGCGGCCGGATGGCCGAGTGGTAACGCGTTGGCGTACCACGCTGGAGGTCCCGGGTCTGGTCCCGGATTTTTTCGGGGTGCTGGGCCCGGCCCGTCGTCCCGGGTCTGGTCCCGGATTTTTTCGGGGTGCTGGGCCCGGCCCCGGATCTGGTCCCGGATTTTTCCGGGGTGCTGGGCCCGGCCCGGTGATGCCCGTCCTTCACCATCCGGCCCCCCTCCACGGGTGTGGGTGCAGCCCGAGGTTGGAACTGGCCCCGCCCCCTTAGTAATCTCCCTGATTGGAAAGGTCGTCCTTCACCATCCGGCCCCCCTCCACGGGTGTGGGTGCAGCCCTTGACCCCCTCCACAGGTGTGGGTGCAGCCCGTGGTTGGAACTGGCCCCGCCTTTAGTAATCTCTCTGATTGGAAAGGAGCGTAAAAATGCAAAAAAGTGCGCTTCCACGGGTGTGGGTGCAACTCGTGGTTGGAACTGGCCCCGCCCCCTTACACGGGTGTGGGTGCAGCCCGTGGTTGGAACTGGCCCCGCCCCCTTAGTTAATCTTCCTGATTGGAAAGGGGCCATAAAATATGCAAAAAATAGGCTATTTCGGACGGCCGGATTGGCCGCGTGGAAATGCTTTCTGATTGGAAAGGGGACGTAAAATAAAAAAAAAAAATGATTATGGCATACAGTAAAGGCTGGGTCTAACAGGCGTAAAATGCGACGTAAATACGTCAGCGTATCGACGCTGATGATATCACTTCCTGTATAGACCCTGCGTCGTTACGCCAGAGATGACTTTTCTTCAACTTTATGCGCTGCGCAAAGAATACGTTGGCCATTCGTCCAATCAGAAGAGAGATTGCTTTATTTCATAATTCAATATGGCGAGTAGAGTAGATACCATGTACGCGTTCAATAATGAAGAATTTCTGGAAGAAATCAGAAAATATCGATTTCTTTACGATAAAAAATGTCGATTATGATGAATTAGCCAATAGCTAAACGACGTTAATTTATGTCGCGTCGTAAGCATTCGGTTGTCTGAACATCAGTACGCTCAACGTTTCGTGCGCGACGCATTTACATCAGCGTACTGACGTCGAGTTTTACGCTTTTGATACCCAGCCTTAACTGTCATTCATTTGTTTGAACAGCGTAGACGCTGATGTGATTTATCTAAGATAATTAAATAATCCACATTAGGTTAAAACCGGGTGATATGGCGCACCTGTTTTGTTTACTGGAAAATTATTAATAATCATAATAAAAAACTTTTATTATTTAAAATAGCCCATAAGGAACCATATGCAAAACGTAATGTCAAAAATTAGTTAAGCAAAATGAAAAAAGTTGTTTATTTTGCTTAACTAATTTTTGACATGACTTTTTGCATATTGTTCTAGGTTGTACTGTACTGTACATGCTTAAAAAATAAATATTATTATGTGAAACATATTTCGAGATACACTTGTCATAAATTATAAGAAAATTTATATTTCATTGCTTGAAAATTTATTCAGAAGTTAAATATCTAACAAAGTATAAAACGTAAAATAAAAATTGTATTTTAGACAGTAGAGTAATAGAATCGCTATTGTTTCAGCTGTTTCTGTAAATACCTAATTTTATTTATAGATTTATTTTTAATGTAAATAAAATTATTTATTTATATTCAAGCTTTCAACATCGATGGAGTATATTTTAAAACGGTAATGTATAAATTTTACTAAGAATTTATTATTCAGATTTCGTTTTTTTTATTTTTGTTTAAAAGTCTGATTTAAGTTGTAAAGGATAGGCCTATATGAAGATGGTATTTTACGCATTCTATATTGAACTCTTAAAATTTAATACCATTGAAAATTTTTATTTAGTGAAAACAAATATTTATTCTTTCGTTAGCTAACAATAAATATATAATTGTAATTTGTCCTGTATAACAGTTGTCTCCAAACTCTTTTGAATGCATACCCCAAGACAGAAAAAATAAATGGCGCATACCCCCAATTGATTGAAGAGAAGTCTATTGTAATTATTATTTTAAAGAGGAATGTAATTTCCAAAAAAAATTTATTGCACATTATTTTTATCATCATATACTAGAAATTACCCGCTCATATAAATGAGCGGAAATATAATTATATGATTTAATCTAATAATACCGTATATAACGACAAAAACGCCTTCGAATTCGTGTAGGAAATCCAAGAGGGAATCGTAAAATGGCATCGATTATTATATTACAGCGCCACCTGCGAATTCTGAGTACGGGTATCATATTTCCGGAGTCGGAAATTTGCCACCTTTATAGTGCTCCCCTTAATTTGGAGGTGTTGAGTCCAAAAATGTAATTATTATTTACCGCTGAGGCTCCGTTATCGAGATACTAGGCCCCAAAATTGGGGCCTATCAGTCAATTTTTCAAGTAATTTTAGTAAATTTCGAAATTCTAAAGTATTTAGATGTGATTTTATATTCCGAATCGAATGCAACCATTTCTGTTTACCTATGACCTACTTTACGAAATTATGCGATTTTTTTTTTTTTTTTCATTTTTACTGTTTTTATCACTTCTGATAAATTGCCGGTAGGAGAGCAAATTACCCAGCATACTTTTCGAAATTTCGTATTTGAAAGAAAACGGAGGCATTTCGTTGAAAACTTGCTTATTACATTATATTTTATTACATTTAGTATTTACGGTATCAGAGTATATAATTTAGGATTATTGTGATGACCTCAACTAAAATTTATAAATAAAATTGATAAAACAGAATTTTCAGAGATTCAGGACTGATAAAAACAATGAAAATGAAGAAAAAAAATCGCATAGTTTCATAAAGGTAGGTCATAGGTAAACAGAAATGGTTGCATTCGATTCGGAATGTAAAACCACATCTTAATTCATTAAAATTTTGAAATTATTTACTAGAATTACTTGCAAAAATTGGATTGATAGGCCCTAACTTTGTTGCCCTGTATCTAGATAACGGGGCCTCAGCGGTAAATAATAATTACAACCACTAAATTAGACCGAAAAAGGGACATCAAGCCATCCTGTCAGGCAGACACCAGCCACGTTTGACTATTAATAATATAATGATGATATTTGCTCATATAAATGAGCGGATAAGACCTTTCAAAATCCACAGCCACCTTGGAATATCATTGGAAAAATTTTTTGAAAACATATAGGAATCATTACATGGCAGTCATTATTATGTTACTATGTAATCGTCAGCGCGATGATGACATCATAATGACGTAATAATGTAAAACAATAATAGTGATGTCATACGATGCTGAAATAAAATGTGACTCGTGATTACGTTATCCTGATATGTATGCTAACTAAATTAACGTTAAATGGATTCCAATGTATTTCGCATCGGTGATGACAGTCCTCCAAGGAGTCCCCCTATGTGACGCCATCATGGCAAGACAAAACTGATATATCGTGACGTCATGTTAGTATAATAATATTTGACGTCATCATTGCTGTGACATGACGTTATCGTGACAGATATCGGTGGTGGTAAGAAATCAGTTAAGCATATCTTATCACTACGCTGCTAACACTTAGCGCCATCTATGGCCAATAATATAAACTACAACTTTTATTTCTTAATTTTTAAATTATTAATAACGAAATAATTTTGGCTGTCGCAGACATCCGAAAATTATTCCTTTCTAACGATACCATATGTATAGAAATCGGTTTAGTGGTTCGACTGAAAATGGGACATCTGCCAGCAGCCAGCCACGTTTGACTATTAATATATACAGTATATGATGATATTAATAGTAAGTCAAACGTGGCTGGCTGGCTGGATGTCCCTTTTTCAGTCGAACTACTCTACCGATTTTTATAGGTATGATATCGTTAGAAAGGTCTACGTTTCTGATGTTTGCGGCAGCCAAAATTATTTGTTTGTTTTTAATAATTTACAAATTAAAGAATAAAAATTAAATTGAAATTGTAGTTCCTCTAAAAAGACAAAGTCCTCAGATGGCGCTGTAACGTGATAATGGATGCCATTTTACGATTCCCTCAATGATGTTGGGATTCCCTAAACGACTTCAGAGGTGTATTTCTTTGTTATATATACAGTATTATTAAATTAAATCACAAGATTATATTTCCACTCATTTATATGAGCAGGTAATTTCTAGTAAACATAAATACATATTTATTTTTCTTATTACAATTTAGTGAGAACAATAGGCTTGCATTTGTTTAATAATCTCTGAAAATGCTGGTTTAATGTTATCTGACACTGCGATAAGGTCTGGTTCCAAGTTTATTTCGATATTTAGTTTTAATACCCATCATTGCAGAAAATGATACCTTAGGCCGGCCACAAACTAGTCGATGGCATAGACTGCGATCTGACGTCAGATGCAATTTCTCTAGTCACGTGACCATTTCATAAGACGTCGCTGGATGCCATCTTTGAGGATCAATTGTTAAATCGACTCACAGCCAATCAATATTTCTCGAGCATTTGTTTACCTATCAAACAAAGTTTTTTTTCTTAATCTCAATAGTGATTGAATTTCTCAATTCTAGTAGATGAATGCTGTTTTATTCTCTAACCAAATATTTGTTAGCAATTAAAACAATGCCATTTACCCTTAGATAATGTGAATTTTTCTTCTTATATGAATTTTATTCTTGTATTATTTAAATTTTTTAACATCATTAAATGTAAAAATGAATAAAATTTGGTTTAAAATCTCAAATTTATTTAATAAATGTAGGTCATCTAACATCCAATTACGCATGCTCAACTTTCCATAGTTTTCACTGCACATGTCCTATCGCACCAAATATCTAACATGTTTGATGTTAGGAAAGTTGCTCGCTCTGCCTTTATCTCATCGGAGGTGACGATGTCGCTGCAACGAGTATGCGATGACAAGTCATACAGCGGAGGTAACGATGTCGCTGCAATGAATATGCAATGACAGGTTGTACATACGATTTTGGTACGACGTCGAATGCAACCGGATTGCTGCAATATCGAATAGTTTGCGGCCGGCCTTACATAGGTAAGTAGAACCGAACGGTAGGAGTGAATCGGCTGCTGTGTTTACTAAATAGGGATTCTCAGATTTCAGTCCCATCCACCAATAGTGAAAGAGATTTTTGTTCAAATTCGTTTAGTAATGTTGTACTGTATTTTATATTGATTAACTGCTCTTGAAATAATATCGGCAGGTGTACAATTTTTATATTTTTCATTAAATGGTTATAAAATTCATTGAAATTCTTCTCCAGGAAGCAGAGCCGTAACTGGGATACGTAGCGCCTGTGGCAAGGGTCAAATTTGCGCCCCCATTTTTTTCATTTAAAGATAATAATGCTGAAACTGAATTATTTCCATCAAAATGAGTTGATTTTGAATCTGCTGTAAGATATTTGTTTGAATGAGCAAATATATTTGTACAAATCCTTTTTTTGTTACTTTTCTTTAGGCCTTTCCATGAATTTTCACTGAAGAGGCAGAAACCCAATGAGTCATTGTAAACTTTTACTTTATCAATGAATATAGCGCCCCCTTCTTGACCTGGCGCCTTTGTTCGGGGTACAACTTGGCCGCTCTTACCCATGAATTACCTCTTCCAAGAAATAAATTGAAAGAAAAACATAACGCTACGTCTGCGAAAGTCATTTGCCCGCAAATAACGGAAATAAAATCAAAAATTTGCGCCCCAAATCAAGCTGCGCCCGTGGCGAATGCCGCTTTCGCCAAGCCCTAGTTATGGTCCTGCAAGGTAGATCTGTGATTCGGTTACAAAAATATGTTTCTAAACTTCTTAAATGTGTAGATATTAGACTTTTTGTTTGGTCCACAAATTCACATTGTTTTCATCAACGAAATCAGATAAGGATGGAAACATTTCTAAATACCCATTTTTAAATTTCTCCCTCCAGAGCACCATTTTCTTTCGTACTCCAGGGGCCCTAGTCTCGAGTTTATCGTGTTACAACGCATTCGTGTTAGAGGGGCCCTAGTCTCGAGTTTATCGTGTTACAACGCATTCGTGTTAGCAGGTATCATGTGATACCAACTCCCATGTTTAGACACAATTGATAGGGCGTTAGCAGTATCACGTGACACCAACACGAATGCGTTTTAACATGATAAACTCGAGACTAGGTCCCCTAGATATCGTTTCGCCTACCCCACTTTGGAGATCACTACTGTATAAAACTAAACAACATCCCTTTCATAAGTCTGTAATAGCAGTTGTATTACAAAATTTCCGATAGTTAGCAATGAATATATGTAAATTAGAAACCGCTCAAACAATAGCATAGCTGTAACTCTCCTGGCTAAAATTTAATTTTTACATTCTGTTTGTGGGACCTCCTGATGAAATTCTGAACTGGCTTTAGTTTTAAACACGGTATGGGTAAGGATAGGTAATGAGGCTCTTTGATTACAACGACATAGAGACTGCGGTTTAAATAACCAATAACTTATTTTAATAGAGAGATTTTTGTACAAAGCAATCCGACAATCAATTCAAAGAGGATAAATACCTTATATGTATAAGGTAAGCAAGATCTGAGGAAGATGTCAGGGAAGTTTTCGATATAGTTGGTATGAACTTCAAGAAGCTTTATGTGGATTCTTCAGAGATACTGACATTTAGATAGTTTGTACAGATTGTGTCCTTTGTCTCAGATTATTTAATTGTCACACCCTCGTATATAGTAAGCGTGCTTAATTCAAATTAAAAAAAAATTTACCCGCCGTTAATTTATTTGAGTACTCAGAAAATATTTTCAGAATATTAGTATGCGTACTTAATTCTAATTAAAAAAGATTCACCCGCTGTTAATTTATTTGAGTACTCAGAAAATATTTTCAGAATATTAAATAAGAATACATTGGATTCTGCAAAAGTAATGTTAATTAATTTAAATAGAAATTTTTCCCTCACATGTTCTAAGAAATAATATAAAATTAATTCATTTACATTCAATTTTTCCCAAAAAATTTTCTTTTTGTGGATCTATTAAAAATTAGATTTTCGAAGGCTGGGATGTAAATGCCCAGCCATAATAGTAAATCTAAACGATTATTCTTCGTTTATTAATCTTTTCATTATTTCATTTTGCCTCAACGCGGAGCCAGATAGGTGCAATCGATCCAATCGGCTTAAATCCAGCTATTTAGGCAAAGTGTAAAATACTTCCAGAGCGGAAGTATTTTACACTTTGCCTAAATAGCCTTTGCCATTCTATATAATGCCTAGGAAAAGTATATATAATATTAATCGTTTCATGCTTTGCCTAGAAACGCCAGGCATTCTATATACTGCCTAGGCATTCTATACAATGCCTGCTTTTCATACATTGCCGGTAACATATCGAATAAATATATCCAATGTCTACTATATAATTTATACTTTAATAAATTTGTAAAAAAAAATTCTGCCAAAAATTTTTGAAGATCATTAAAAAAGTTTGATAGTTAAAAATACGAAATTTATATGTATTAATCAAATTTCTACTTCAATATCACTTGCAATTAGGATCGCTTCTACTAGCAAACACGAAAGTCTGTCGTTGTCAATTCAAGAATCGAATTTTTCAAACATGTAAAAATAATAATGAACGAAATGAAAACTATTATAACTTTTATTCTAAATTAAATATTAATAATCTATTAATTTTATTCGATAGGAGTATTTAATTGGGCGTAGAATAGAAAATTCAAAGAATTAAATCTAATTAATAAAATAGTCAGAACAGTTTAAAAATAGTAAAAATATTAATAAAAAAAACTGTCGATTTTCTCCTTCGCAGACATTTCAATAGATAGTATAACCGATTTTGATAAAAAATTTAGTATATAATCTCATTTAGTTTAGATCTCAACAAAATTTAGATATAATCAAACCCAAAATAAAAAGTTTATTTAATGGCATGTATTACAATAATGTCATTTAGATCTTTCTTTGGAGAAAGTTTTCTTCAAAAAAACTAAATGACATTTACTAGAGAAAATATCTAATAGGTAAAAGAAAAATAAGTATTCAGAAAATAGGTTGTTTGTTATCAGAAGAGAATTGTTACAGAAGAGCATTGGAGCTTCTGAATACTTATTTTTTCTTCAAAAAATCTAAATGACATTTATTAGAGAAAATATCTAATAGGTAAAAGAAAAATAAGTATTCAGAAAATAGGTTGTTTGTTACAATTTATAAAGAATACTTGATTGAAGATAAAAATAAAATAATGACGTCAATCAACTATCTTTTTATAAATTATATATAGAAAGCATCCCATTTTTTTTTCCGATATTTGGTTTATTTTTGTATATATTAGATGTTTGTGTAAAGATATTACATTTAGTAAAATCAATCAACTATCTTTTTATAAATTATATATAGTAAGCATCCCATTTTTTCAGATATTTGGTTTATTTTTGTATATATTAGATGTTTGTGTAAAGATATTACATTTAGTAAAATTTAAATATCATTAAATTCATATTAATAAATATATACATTAGATCTATCCTAAGATATTATAAAATGTAAGATATTAAATTATGAAAAGGTCAATATATAAATCAGGCTTTAAATATGGTCTTATGAATTCTAAAACGAGATGGTCATAAAGATATACTATATTGAGCTAGGATATGTTTATATTCCTAATTTGGTCAAAAGAGGTTAAACAGTGCGATATATAGAAGTATTTATGGAAAACAGTCTCATCATTCTCCCCTCTTTATTTTGATCCGATTGTGTTGAAATTTTCAAGGGACTCAAGTAATTATCCTAAATTTCCTAAAGTGATATCCCGAATTTGGTCGATATCAGTTGAACGATGTTACCTGTAGAGGTTTCTGGGAATGAGAAGAAGGAAAAGAAAAGAAATCGGCCCTCTTTCTCTGATTTCTGCAATTTTTAAACTGCTCTAGTATTTTTATTAATTGAATTTGAAGCTTCAAATTTGGCAGTCGGTAAATACTTTTCGAACATAATTGTCAGACTAATAATTTCGAACTAATAACATTATATTTAGTAACAAAATTACAGCTAGTTGAATTTTGACTGTAATGATTTCTGTAATAAGAATAAGTCAGTGAATAGTAGTGAGGTGAGAAATGATTCCTTTCAAGGAATCAATTCATTTGATTCAGCTCATTTGAATGAATCAATTATATGATCCAATTTTTTAATTCGTTTCGATTCGATGATTCGTATTGACTCGATGAATCGTTTTGACTTGGTGATTCGTTCTGAATGAAATCATTCAAGATATCCAAAGATTTGAGAGAATCAAGATTCAGTTGGAATCAAAATATTTGCAAATCTGTAAATGATGTATTAAGCTGTAACTTATCTTTTTGAAATGAGTCTATCAATAAAAATGATTCAAAGGATTTGATAATTAATGCTGAAATTTCATATGTTATTCTGAGTGATTATAGTATTACAGTAATATTCTTTTGTATTCATTAAAACAGTTGAGAAATTCCTTTATTGTGGACAGGATTGGTCACATGGAAATGCTTTGGTTTATAAATCCTTTAAAAATTTATTCAAGGGGTCTGAGCCCGTCGATATTCATTCTTAATATTCTGCCTGATCTCTCCAGATGTGTGGCAGCCTATAGTAGGGCATAAAATGGGCTCCATCACTTCGTAATTGGTTAATGATTGAAAAGTTGCGTTAAAAATAAAAATTTCTTCATTTAAAAAAATTAATTATACAGTATTACAATTATTCAAATTAAAAGAAAATATGCAATTTAACTCGTCAGTTATAACGAAAGTTTAAGTGAATCAAAAACTGATCGATTTGTTTTCGCTAAATGAATTATGATTCATTCAATTCACTTAGTGATTGAATCATTCTGATCGAATCACTAGTGACTATTGTAATTGGCTGCCGTGCCTCTTGATACTTTATGGAGATATCTAAATTTTATTCTCATTCGGAAATACACTAAAAATAAGTAAATATTGTATATGTCAAAATGATTTAATATCTTAATAATTTATTCTTTTCGCGATGAGAGTATAGTTGTATCGATGTTTCATATTTCACAAAAGATTTAATTAATGTTAAATTAAATCTGATAATATACTAATTGGATTACGTTTATTAGACTAAAATGAAAATGGAAACAATTGTTTCAGTAATAATTAAGATCATGATGATAAAAGAGAGCTCGATACATCGATAATGGATACAAATTTAAGCCAATAAATAATCAAATTCTTTTAAAATTGCTTATAATTCCAATAGTATCATGAAGTTTTTATATTAATATAAAAATCTGTAAACTGGCTCTCATTTTGGAACCATTAAAAAATATATATTTGACAATATATTTAACCAACTATATTATTGTAATCACGCTTTACTCAGTGTTTAATTTTTTTTTATTTTAATCGAAAATTAAAACCAATAAAAATTAAACGAAAAATAGTCATCTCATGAATAAACTGGAGGAAAAATTCATTTTTTTTTATATATAATCACGTAATAAATACACGTAATAGTTTAACTTTTTTATGATTTTCCGATTCATAATAATCGATAAAAATCATCTGCCAAACTTGAAATTTATATTTTTCTGGTATGTTTTGTCTGAAATATAAATTATTGCAACGATAATTATAAATGTATTATCTCAAATCTATACGATATAATTTATTAGTAAGTTCACAATATAAATTATATTTTTATCAGTAAAAAATAACTCGATATGTACAAAATACAGTAAATAGAAAGATATCGTCGACAGTATGAAATCAAAAACAAAGAAATTGTTTAAATTACAAAAAAAAATCTAGAAAATAAAAATTTCACTAATATTCGTCATATATTTGACGAATTGGTAATATATTTTACCAATATTCATTAAAACATAAATAACTACAGTATAATGAATGGACTGCAAAGAATAAATAAATACAGTAATTTTTTGCAACTTATCAGATTTCAAAGCTTAATATTTATCGAATTATGAATTGTTAAATGTGTATCTTTGTATAATTTATTCGATAAAAATATGAATACTTATGAATATAAAAAGAAAAATCTGTTCTAAAATAAACAATTCAATTATTTACGAAGTTTATATATTAATGAGATAAATAAATGTTAAAGTATATATATACAGTAGTTATTATTGACATATTTGTGACGCCACTTAAAACCGATCAATGGCAATCATTTTTGTATTGTTCATGAATATGCTATCAACTTAATTGAAAAAGTCGATGTTTGTTCAGTAGCAAAAAATAAAATATTTTGTCCAATTCACTCCATGTTTTTGATTGTCGTTCGAATACAGTAACATGAACATACTAAATAATATTTAAAGATAAAAACCTAACTATCGATAATTCAATCTATTAAAAGTTCCTTGTAACTCGTTATGAGTGTTATAAAGTGTTTTACATGTTAATATGTAGCATTTTTATATTTTTACTTTCGGTAAAATTGAAGATCAACCTTCAAAATGCTTTATTGAAAATATTAAGTATGTTATTTGTACAAAATTAATGATAATTTTTAAGTACATAATTTTTTTTAATTTTAGATTTATTAGATTTTGTATTTGATTTTCTCACTGAGCAAAACTTTATTTCGACCAAATTTTAATGTGGAGCTTATTTTGATATTGTACTTTATATAGTAATTTAGTAGCTATACTGTATTCGGTGACTTTCACACATTTTTTACAACTTATTTCCAAATATTTGGATAAATTTATTTATTTAAATGAATAAACACTTTGCCAGACATTTGTTGAAATATTTATAAATTTGTTTTGTCCGGAATTAATGATTTTACTTTTAAATAATTTATCCTAATTTAATCAGAAAATAAAAAGATTTAAAATACAACAAGATACAGTTAATATTTATGAATAAGGAACTTATCTTGTAAAAATTCTCATGTAATAATTTTAATATGAGTAACTGAATAATCAAAATTTATAAATATTTAGTAAACTTATTTTATAAAATGGAGTGAGTGGAGAATTTAAAAAATGAGTAAAAATATACAGAAAATAATGTATAAAAATTTAAATTTAGTAATTTAAACATTGGCATTTCAGAATAATTCATTAATTTTTCATATAGTTTCCGCTTTTTACATGTAAAAATTGAATGAGATAAAGCAAAAAGTATTTAGATATTAATTAATTGCATTTTATTTGTATAAAAATTAATAATAATTTTAAGTATAGAGCTTATATATTTTTAATTTCAGATTTATTAGATTTCTTAGATGCATTTCAGAATAATTCATTAATTTTTCATATAGTTTCTGCTTTTTACATGTAAAAATTGAATGAGATAAAGCAAAAAGTATTTAAATATTAATTAATTGCATTTTATTTGTATAAAAATTAATAATTTTAAGTATAGAGCTTATATATTTTTAATTTCAGATTTATTAGATTTCTTAGCGATAAAAACATTATTTTGAATAAATTTTAAAGTATAGCCTATTTTGACAGGTAGGCTATAAAGTACAGAATATTTAGTAATTTACTGAGAACCTAAATTTAATTTAAATTACGAAAATTCGTAAATATACAAATATTTTTCGATATAAATCTTGTAAAATAATAATTAAAATGATCTATTCATTTATAATACATATGATGACGTTTCTTATGAGTAACAAAAAGTTCAGCAACTAATATTTAATTTGGAAAATTCCAAAAAATTAAAATGCTTGATGAAATTCATTATATGACTTTGATGCTTCTTATTACATTTAATGTTTTGAAATGCACCTAATTTTTGTCCCATTAAATTATCATAAAATGTCACATTTATTTAAATTATTATTATACATATACTGTATAATATACTGTATATAATTTAAGAAGTCAAATTCAATTTGTTGCAAAAAAATAAAAAATAGAGGTAAAGAGCCTTCTAACAATTTTCGCAACAAATGTTGAAATTTTTGGAAAATAGCACAACCTAAATTATTTTTTGATAAAATATTTTTTCTCCTAAGAATTTTAAGGATTTTCATATTGCGATAATCAGCGCCAAATCAGACAGATGGAATGGATGATATATGATTTCGTTGCTGAAATTCAACAAAATTCAACAGATATTGTAGTGTAATTCATGTGATATATGTCCTCATGGGAATAAAACATTTTCCATTGTTGGCATTCATCACATTTCCTCTGAAGATAGTTAAAATTCTCTACTTATACAGAAAATAATTTGAAGATTTTTCTCTCCAAAAAAAAGAGAGAAACTTAATTAAAACGCAACAACAGAGTTTAGTATAATTTGATTAGTAGACAGCATCATAATTCTGTCATTAGCCTTATTTATCTATTGTGACTATTTGAATTGCCAATTCCTTAAAATTAGCAAAATATTATTCTACAAAATAATATTTTACTCAGAATAAAATTTATAATCTGCATTCTGTTATTTTCAAACAATCTGAATATACAGTATTTCTAAAGAAGAATCATTTTCTTTCAAAAATGGTTAAAAATACTGATAGTATAAAACTAAAACGCCATGAAAAAATTAGTATTAAATATAGCTCTGATCGCGATAAATAAATATTTATGACAATGTAGATGCTTTTTTGCATAATGCATTTTTATTTTACAACTAAATTAACAAATTCTTATTGACGAAAACATTCTATTTAATGATCTATAGTCAAAGAAAATTAAAATATAATTTATTTCAGTAATAATTAAATAATCTTTTTCTGATTAATTTCGATATTCAGCTTTAATAAACGTTTATCAGATGTTATTCCAGATAAACCAAGATCAAAGTGCCGACTATTAGTTATGAACTCTGCATAATTTACTCTGTGATCATATATAAATATATTTATCGGGAAAATGATACGAACTAGGCAAAATAAATTAATCTTTATCAGTTGTTTAATAAATTATTAGTATTTAACAGCTATGTTTAGAATGCATAGGTGATAAAGTTTTCACTTATAGTGATAAAGTCATTATCACTTATAGTGATAAAGTCACTATCACTTATAGTGATAGTGATTATTAAGAAATTATGGATATAGAAATTTTTAATTATATTCAGTTATGAATAGTGAAATGTTAAATATAATAAATTGATATACTGTATATGTAAATTAGCAATATAATATCATTTCAATTTATAAAATATATAAATTTTGATTAAATATTAAAATAGCAACTTGTTATTGTTGCTATTTTAATATATCCATAATGTTTTATCGGTTTGATTTTTACATTTTCATGGAATTTAATTTCATTATAATGCATTCTGAACATCAACAATAATTGGTAATTTGTACTTTAATAATTAATAATTTAATATAATTTAATAATGATAAATACTGTAAATAAATACTGCATAAATAAATCTATTATTGTATGTTATTCTTTCCTTATGATCTTCACTTCTGATTGATGCATTTTGATGAATTTTACTTATAAAAAAAATACTGAGAAATAGCTTAAATTAACATTCTTTCGTTTACCAAAATGGTATCCGAATAGTGGGAGTAGGATATCATCAATATAGGAGATACAAAATACTCTTTTAAAGATAGAAAATAAACCACACAGATGGATAATGCATAATAAAGATGGGACCATATTTTTTTACTATTTTTTGTTTTCAATAGTAGTATCAATCCGTCTTTTGTATATGAGCCGTCTTTTTTTTAAGGTACGTAGTCTATAAGCATTTTTAAAGCTATACAGATACGTGGTTTAACTTCTGAATACTTTCTATATACAGTATATTTTTCAGATAGAAAGATATGAATAGTTTTCCTTATTTTTGCTCTATGAATAGTTTTCTTTATTTTTGCTTATCAGTGAAATTTTCTATTGTTAAATTTAAACTGAGCAGATAATATAAGTTTCTATTTAAATAATTAATAATCAGCAAATGTTATTATTGGTAATATATTGTATAAAGTTCCTAAAAAAATAATCATTAACGTAATCGGTGTTTATCTATAAGGACTTTTGTAAAAAAAAATTATAAAATTAAGAAGGACAAAAGTACTAATTAACAAAGTTCATGGTTAATTGGTACCGAATTTCAATTAGTTAGAAGTTATTAATGAATGAGCATAGGCATCCTGGTAATCTTATAAGCCTCTAAAAATCATCTAATTATTATAAAAATAAGCATATATCATTTAAAATGTTATAAAATTAATAGGTTAACTTGTTCAGCAATATTTTTATATTACTTGGAATGAATAAAAACACAGTACAGTAATTTGAATAGTAAGTTGCTGAAGATTCATTGACATTCTTCATATAATATATCTAACAATTAGAAAATTCTTATAAAAAATATTAATTTATAATTAAACAAGATTGTGATTTTATTTTTAAATTTTTATTAATTTTATGACTAGGAAGAGGAGCAATAAAATGAACTGATAACAAAATAATCTGAATATTCAAGCATTCTAAGTTACATGCTACTTAGCTGTGATGAACTTAGTTATATCTTTCAAGCAAGAGTAAAGAAAATAAAATACCGTAATCTAATATAATTATTTATCATAATATATATATATACATGCTATCAATAAAATGTAGGAACATAATTTGAGAAATATAAATTAATCATAATATTTTATATGTAATATGACATATAGTAGATTTTTTGTGGGGTATAATAATTAATGTACACCTAAAAAACCTCCGAAAATTGCTAAAAGTCCCATAAATTTGAAAAATACCAGTATTATTAAATTTTAAGTACACATTATAAAAAACATTTTTCTACAATGAGATAACTTTGAACATTTTTATTCCAAACATTTCACGTCTTAACTGGATAACGTAAGGAAGACTATGAAAGGAAAGGATCTACTTTATGTGACATATCGAGTTTCACTACAAGTTGGAATGAGATTAGAAGGTGAGAATTCAGTACATGATGCCGTTTATCTGTTTACAAACCAATGCTCTTCTCCTGAGAATCTGTTCAATATCCGGTTATAGGTTACCTTAACTTTACCAATTACACTACACACAGCTACTCGTTTAACGATAGTATACAGAAAAATGTCGAAGTTTGTTTAGTTTACGAAACACGATAATGGACATATATTTTTATTTTTTCTGCAAATAAAAGTATAAAAAACTAAACGCAGAATCCAACTAAAAAAAAAAAAAAATTGAAAATTCTCCATTATTCAGAACGAAAGATTCCAATCAATTTGATTATTTCTGAAAGTTATCTACGTTTTAGTTAATCAAAAATGGCAATTTTGTTCCCAATTTTAAAATAAACAGAGAAAAAACTCATGAATAAAAAATATTGTTAATCAACATTGTCATCTTTAAATAGAGTGTTTGTCCTAACATAACAGTGTGTAAACTGATAAGAAAACGTAGAAATAAGAATTTTTTTTAGTTCATCATGTATCATTCATGAAATTTATAATCAATGCTTGATTGAATTTCATATATATCCTTTTAGTTACTCCCAGCTTATTGCATCTCGAATAAAAAGATAAACAACAATGAGAAAACAAAATGCTATGCTATATACAGTATATATATAAAGCAAGAAGCGATCGGGTTAAAATACCGAAGCAAGTTTTAGAAATCCGATTTTACGAAAAATCAAACAAGTTTAATATAAAATAGGTCTTTAAAAAAACTAAATGCTTTTAAGATTATACCGATTAAAAACATATTGTTAGATATAAAATAAACATAAACCTAAGTTATCCGATTACACAAAACTAAAAATAGCCAGAAATTTAAGAAAAACAATACCATTAAAATATATTAAAAAGAGAATAATTAAACCGAAAATTTCCCATTTAAATATATCAGATTAAATTTAATTCAAATGCAATCCGATAATTAACAGGAGGGAATTTTTTATATACTGTATATGAATAAAAGTACCATATAATTACTTAAAAATGATTAACAAAAAGAAAAATAAATTTTGATTAAAAATTCAATTTCAGTTCGGCGGTATATTAAACTTTCATAGTTTTTATTTTGTTAATCTTATTTATCAAAATTATATTTGTTTTGCAATTCAAACTGAACTATAGACTAAAAAAAATGAATATTGCAAGAACTTGTCTGATTCTAATATTATACTTTATTATAAAATTAAAAACAACACAATATTAAAAACAAATATTTATAATCAGATTTTAATAAAATATTTTTAAAATATATTTAATAAATATTGTAAGATTTAATATTTATAATTGGGAAAAATAAATACAAGAATTTGTTTATTTTCCGCAATGAATATTTAATTGAGGAAACCTTAAAAGTTCCATAAACATAAAATACTTATTCAAAATTCAGGAATAAAAAGAAAATTTCTGTAAATATATCTAGTGTTGACTTAAATTTTGATGGATAGTTCAAAATCTAACGAATCTAAAATTTTATATTATGATGATAAAAAATATGAAATTTTTAAAATTAAGAGACAAAATACTTAAAATTAAATCAAAGATGGATTAATAACAACTTTAATATGAATTCTGTATTATAGAGCCTTTCGGGAGTAGCATCTTTGATCAAAAAATGAATATTTTAAATGACGTTAATTTCACGAATATCTGCTTCTTCATTTAACAAATTTAATATATTTAAATGTCTCATATTAGACCTTATTAATTTTAGTTGACGAAGCAGAAGTCGTTACTAATAAACCGTGATCGATAAATGAGAAAAGTACGAAAAAAAAAGAAAAAAAAATCAGATATTCAAACGATTTGATTTTTTTTTAGTTTTTAATTTTGAGATTGAGTTATAATAAATTGAGTTTAAAAGACGTATGTTCTAATTAGCAATCTAAATGAAATTACTTTTTTCTCTACATCAGATAAGCCAACAGGGGCGATTATTCAAAAGAAATGAACGGAATGTGAACGTTTGTCGAGATGAGATTGATAAGTGCAAAGACATCAATTAAAATTTTCGTATAAACCATTTTTTATTTGATAAAAAACATTTTGTCATATTAAATAATAAAATATGTACTTTGTTACTTTGAACAAAAAATAAAAAGTAATGTAAAGTAAATAATGTGAGAGAGGATATAGTGAAATAAAGCAAAAGCATAAAGTGATATAAGTACACAAATTGTTATTAAGCAATTTGTGTGCTTACATCACTTTATATTTTTGTTTTATTTCCATTGTACCACTCCTCACATTTTAGAATCAATCCTTGTTTGTTTAACAAAGAATAACTATAAAACGAAACAACCTATCTTAATGCAGTAAAAAGCATTTTACAGTAGATTTGTTCATAATTCTGCTCTTGCCAATTAGCCTGCGTAAATAAACTTCAAAGCTTTTTTAACTTGCACGTACACTCTTACTCCGTTTCGGGTTGAGTGCAGAGTAGCTGACATTTTGTACAATTTTGTAGCGAAATTAAAATTTTCAAGGATGAATTATATGGTAATAGCTGCGCAATGCGATTGTTACCGACACTGTTGAATATTTATACGATAAGTTAAAATACTTGCGTGTAAAGTCCAACTTTGCAAAAACCACTCTGCACTTACCCCACTCCACCTTAATTTAAATTTGTCTGATGTTTCATTTCCATTCTATATTTATAAAATTGAAAATATATAAAAATTTAATATAATTTTATTTTGAAAAATATAATATTTTCTAATTTGGATTTGTACATTTGAATGTTTATCAACAGGGTTGTATGTGATTAATTAAACTAAATTTTAGTTAATTATATATTTTATAATTATTCTTACATAATAATTGAAAAAAAAAAAAATTTAATTCACTGATTTCTTGGACGAATTCGGAGCCAACTAGTTTAAAGTGATAATCTTGATTTAGATTACAAAACCCATATCACACACTCATAGGAGAATTTCAGATTCAATTAGTGTGATTGCTCTTTATAAATGGAATTTAAAGATATCAAATTAAATTTTCAGAAGTATAACAACTTTCAGTAAAAATAAAGACGTTTATTTGATTTTATTTTTTTATAAATTCGATTATAAATCTTTTAGTAAAGTTTTATTTTCTTGTCTCTGTAGTATTTCAATTGTTCGTTTCGATTCGTTTAAAATAATATTTTAGAGATTAATGCAATGTTTAAGTAGACGTATGAAGTAAATTTAACTAGCAAATTAGTGATTAATTGAATTAACTTAATTTTGCATAACATAAGATTAGTCTTATTAAATATTGACAAAACTCTTGAAACGGTTTGATAAAAAATTAGAAGAAATCAGCAGAGTTTATTTTAATCGTGATAAACCAATAAAGTAATTTTTTCGATGGTAAATATAATGCCATTAAATAAATTAATTTTATCTTGTTAATAGCAATTAAAACGTAATTTATTAATTTTTATTCATATTCGTAAATAATGTTATTTAATTTTAAAAAAATCTCTACAACTGCACAAGGACAATTTTCTTCTTCTTCTTCACTTGTTAATATGGAGGGTATAGCAAGAGCTTTTTCCTCCGATGATGCCAAGGGCAATCTGTACTTAGTGAGGCTTTTATTAAAGATGACGTATATTAACTTAAATAAGAATTATATTAAAATAAATTTATTCATAATTTATACATCTGAAATTTTAAGTTAAAATAACTGAACCTATTGGAATTTTTTGCGTATAGTAAAAATCTTTCACAATTTCAACATTCACAAATATTCTATTATCAAAGCTGTAAAATTTAATAAAAATTCAAAATCTGCACTCTTTGTTCTTATTAACGCGTTAAATTTATTCGCTACAACAATTTTTTAATTCTGTGTTGTATAAAAATTAAAAAATTTCTTGCGTTTGTTTGGCCTAAATATAAAAAATGACAAAAACTAAATAAAATTGCAGCTAAAACTATTTCTAGCCAATGCCATGCAATTGTAGCAATGCATTTGCTTATTTTATATTTAACGTATTCAATTCATGCGGCAAATAATACCTAATAAAACAATATAATATTTATAGAGAAGATCATAGAAAACTACGTCGTAGTGTACCATAACAACAGAAAATAAAGTTTTCAAATGACTTAGGAAAGAAAACTTTATTTTATTGCGCAATTTGTAGCCAAGATAATGTGCGTTATTATAAGTATAAAAATTATATTTATAGTTAATATTTATAGTTAATTTTTCAGTTTCACAATTCTGGAATGAATTTAGCTAAAATGTGAATCGCCGGAATGAAAATGCAATTTTTCCATTGGCACAACGTACTTGCATAAAAAATATTTCATACTAAACGCAATTTTTCTGGTACGTAACCGCCAGTTATGTAGAAGTAAATTATACATACAGGATATCCTCCTAATGTTCGGGACAAAATAAAACCATGAATTTCTTAAATCAAAATAATGAAAAAGTTCTTATATAAACATAGGCCCAAAAACGTCACATTTAAGAAAAAGATGCACATTTAATATTTGCATATTGTGCTTTTTCAAAGACCGTAAAGGAAACATATGCTTAATTTAAAAACATGTTCTCTTTATGATTTTTAAAATACTATAAAAATGTACATATTCATCTTAAATGCGGCGTTTTTGGATCTATGTTTATCAGAACTTTCATCGTTTCGATGTGAGAAATTCATCGTTCGATTTTGTCTTAACTATTAGAGGGATACCCTGTATAAGTTGCTAATATAGTTTATAATTATATATATATACATTTTTTTTATTTAAATTCAAAATGTACACAGTATATACTGCATACTGTATACATTTTGTACCTAAATAAGATTTTTGTATTAAAAAAATTGCTTTATTTAAATGCAGAATATTTTTCAGATATTGTGATATTTTATTTCATATTTTCCAGAATATTTAGAATCTCTAATTCATTAATAAGATATTTTTAAGGATATTTTTGCTTCTTATTTAAAAAGTAAAAAAAAAAAATCTTTTTAAGTGGCTAGTTAATAACTTATATATTTTTATTAGTTTGCAATAAAATTCGAAAGACAAAGAAATGTTATGTAACTTCAAACAAACATTTCTTTTATTATTTTTATTTCATTGCTGAAAAGAATAATAAGTATATATTGTATAATGTGTATCATCACAAGTAAGTTCTGTATATTTTATTGACAATTTAGATACAATGTAATATAAGTATATGCATATCAATTTCTTTTCTATCTTAAAATATTGCATTTATGTCATTGAAATTATCAAATTAAGAAACATTTTAAAATAAGTTAGTCGTGATTCTTATGTTCGTTAATAGCATGAAAATAGAAAGAAATTAGAAACCATTCTATAGTTTCTGTAATTATTCGTGTCGAACCTCTCGCAAGTCACGATCAAGGTAAAATTTAGTTCTAAAACGAATTTAAGGAAAACAAAACCTATTCCGGATTAACGATATTCTAAAGTTACACTTTAAAATTGTTTAGTTAAAATTCTTCGCATTTTCGAATAAAATCAGATTAATTATGTGGAAAATATTTTTTTTCCAGAGAAATAATAAAATGATATATATTATACATTTTTATAATCATTGTATGGTATCTAGAATATAACATAAATATATCGTATTATCTAATTTTAAGAATAGCATTTTTATATTTTTCTAGTATTAAAAATAAACTTTTCGTTTGCTATGCGAAGAATGTATTCATAACGAATATAATGGCGTGAAAGAATTTATATTTACTTGCGGAACTTGCAAAAATTACTAAAGTGAAAATTTTTAAGCTTTATAAATCGCTTCGAGATATATTTCTATAACTGTTAATGTATATAACACGACATAAAATTATTGAAAAGAAAAATCTTTTTAATGTTTTTTACAAAATGCTTTTTGCTATCTTTAAATCTTAAATACGGCGGAAAATATTTGAAACATCAAAAAAAAAAAATTCAGAAAAATTTTGTATTGTTTACAGTTAAAGAAATAACAATTGTTATTAAATAGTTAATATTTTTTTCTTATACCTAAGTCCGTTTTGGTGTCTAAATTAATATTTTAAACGTGTTTTCTTAATATCTTTTTCATGAACAATATATAGTACAGTACTTTATAAATGTTATACCTGTATACATAGTATTCTATAGGCAATATATAAAATTTTAAAAAATTTCATTATTAATTAATTATTTTGTGCGTTTTGTGTGAGTAATTCATTGTTTAATGTTATAAATATTGCGAAGTAACAGTAAAGATCACATAAATTTTTAACTTATTCGGCAAAGTTGTTAAGTTTTTAGGATAACTATACAAAACTGCATACTTTAAAGTTAAAAGTTTTTATATATTTATTATTAGTTCTAATGTTATTTAATACTACATTTAAAATTTATTTAGAAAATTCATTTAATAGTGTCTAAATTTTAATTTAATAAATGAATGACGTGCAATTACTTACTTCGTGCTTTAAGAGCTACACTTCTAAGCATTTCTTCATAATCTAAATTAGGTGAGGTTTCGTCGAAATCCTGATAATGACTAGTCCTTCCTAAAGCAGTATAAATAGCACTGAGAGTAAAGTAACAGTCGGAATTACCTTTAGTACGATCTTCGTAATTATGAAATAATAAACCGACAACACTCCAATTGAATTTATATAGAATTTTTAAGAAAACCAGTCCAATTTGTGAGTATGAACCGTTCATTCTAGTCAATAGACGATACTGAGGATTTTTGAAGTCGAAATTGTCGTTTTGTCCAGCGCTGGTTAAAATTGGCACGTCCCAAACGGCGGAGTAACGTGCAACCGGTGCTAATGCGTAGGTGCATAAAGGTCCCAGAAAAACGTCGGCCGTGTTACCTATGTAAAATTCGAATGCTGCCAAGGGGCCGTAAGTAGACGAACATTGCGTATCTTTGAACAAAACCTCCACTTCTCTTCCAGCCAGTAAACCGCTGTTACCTTGTTTCTTTTGCGATCTGACAGCGTACAGTACGGGAGGTAAAACTTTGTTTAGTGAATATGGATGCGTGTCGTTATTCGGTGCCAAAATAGCTATTCTTAGTGGACGCGACGCTAATTCGCTTTGCGATGTCGTGCCACAGTTGCATTGAAAAGAAGTTGTAAGTTTATCAGTAGTTAAACATATTAAGAAGTGCAACAGGTCTGACAGATGCATGCTCTCGGTTCTCGTCTGTTGCGTGAATGCGTGGGTAACTCGACTCTGCTGGCTGCCAGTTCGATTAGCCTCGTTGTCAATTTCTGTTTCTGCTCCTCACTAAAGAAACTCTCAGATAATGGGCATAATTAACTTGATTATCTACTCACAAATTTGAACGTTTCTAAGACTTGTTAAAAATTAAAACGACTTGCTGAATTATTATTTTCATAAATCAAGTTTTTCACTTTTTTTTAAACAAGGCGTAAAAAATCGTTTTTATTTTTTGTTTAATTAAAATTTTTAAAAAACGAAAAATATACATATGTATAGTTAATAATTAAAGTAGACGTACTTTATAACAATTATAAATAGAAAATAATAAATTATAATATCAAGTTTCTTAAATACTTCAATGGAAGTGGATAAAAATAATAATTATATTATTCCTCTAGTTTTCGTTAAAAATTTAAGATATATGTTGTATCTAAATCCGCAAAACTTTTATTTATACACAAATATTTTTGTTCTACTATTTTTATTAGTTTACAAATCAACGTAGTGATGAACATAACAATTTCCGGTGATGTGTTATGAGTTATCTTTTAATCAACTTCTGTCAGTCTATCTTTAGAAACTATTTGCACCGGGAAAATAATGTTTACATCGTGTTTCTGGCATCATTTTTTTTTTTTTTTTTTTTTATCCTTATGACAAAACTTGTAAACGTTCATTGGAAAATTGATAATTAATCGAAAATACGCAAAAGTGATTTTGAAACTTAAGAACCGAACATGTAAATCAATGTTTCTCATTCTTTGATATGCGGATCACACTGATAATAGTGTGAATATATTTTTCCCTATCTTTAGTCTCAGCGAATTAGTTGGAACACGATCCTTTCCAATTGGATTTATTGTTATTATTGTTTTATAATAAATTTTATTACAATGAATTTACAAATACTGTATAACATCGCTGTAATCTGTGTTAGCATTTAATCAATACCGATATTTAATTATCTGTCAGATTTATGACAAAACTTGTAAAAGTTCATGGAAAATTGATAATTAATCGAAAATACGCAAAAGTGATTTTGAAACTTAAGAACCGAATATACAGTATAATTTTTAATGTTGAGTAAAATATTTTGAAATAAAATTAATATTTATAGCAATATTGTTCCTATTGAGTAAGATTCACCCAAAATGTTTATTATTGTAACTAGCATTAAAAAAATAAAATCTAAGTATAAAAGTCACTTGAAACTAATAAAATACTAGCAAAAAAATATAAAAAATAATTCTATTTAATTTTTTAATCAATTTTTAATTTCTCTTCTTATTTGGAAGTACTGTATTTATGACTTTCTATTTGATCAATCCAAGGATCAATCAAAATCTTTTTGAGTTTTTTTTTTATTACTTGATTGAACAAATTTCTTTTATATATAATTAAAAATTAAAACATTTTATTAAAATTCTCTAGTTTCTGTAATTATTCGTGTCGAACCTCTCGCAAGTCACGATCAAGTAAAATTTAGTTCTAAAACGAATTTAAGGAAAACAAAATCTATTCCGGATTAACGATATTCTAAAGTTACACTTTAAAATTGTTTAGTTAAAATTCTTCGGTTATTATTATTAATACTAATATTATTATTATTTTATTATAATTGCATTTGTTTATTGTAATAGATAACATAATGCCTGTGACATCGTTCACTTGAACGACAATGTTAAGGCAAACACTATTAGAGAATGCTCTAATAATGCTTGACTTAATAGTTTGTCTTAATATATTCTTTTAGGTTATCTTATTATTTTATTATAATTGCATTTGTTTATTGTAATAGATAACATAATGCCTGTGACATCATACATTGGTATGTTTATATTTATATATTGTTTCTTCTCTCTTTCTGTCTATGTTATACAGCTGATGTTGACCTATTGTTAATGCATCAAAAATGTTTCTGTTAATAAATTATTTTATTCTCTAAGAATTTTGACAAATATGAATTTTTTTTAATGTATAATATAAAAAATAAAAAAATATTTAATATTATGATTTTTTTTAATATCTTATATCAGAGTTTTCCAATCTGTAGGACAAATCCCACTAGGGGGCACTAATCTATTGCAAGGGAACATACAAGAAATAACAAAAAACCTCATTTTTGAGACATACAAAAAATAAATTCAAATTAGTGTCAAAAAATAAATAAAATCAGCAAAAGTGTTATAAATACATATATTCATTTAAAACATTTACAGCAGAAAGTTTCTGAGTAAAGACAAAATATCAATCTCATTTAGTGATTGAAAAAAATTGCATGTAGCAATATTTTCAATGATACCCCAATTTGAGAGAATTTGTGCTGAAAAACAAGCTCACCCATCGCATTAAATATTATATTGTATTAAACATGTATTCGATTTTTTGTTTTTTTTATAAGATTTGTTTAATTGTATTAAATTTATTACACCATAATAAATGTATATTTTTTTTATTTATAAGAACTTAATTTATACAAAATATGGTATATTGTTTTGTAGTATTAAATTGTAAATAGTAAGTATTTATAAAATTAGACTTTTACGAAAACGAGAGGTGTACCAATTTTTTATGAAAAAAGGAGGGGCACAGATACAGAAAGTTTGGAAACCACTGTCTAATTTTATTGATGAACAAACATACATAATAAAATTAATAAAACACAACTCAAAAGCCAAATAGTAAAAAAAAACCGTTTAATCAAAAACGTTTTTGGCTATCCACGTAGCCTGCCTCAGTTATAATACACAGATCAGAGAAGTTTCTCTCCCTCCCTCATCATACCAAGTCGGGAACCAATCAGTGACCGGTTCCTAACATCAACAAACTCCAGTTGGACAGTCACCAATCAAATACATTAATACGAAAACCCGACAAAACGTTTACAACTAACATTACGATAAAACATCTTTACAACATATAAAACATTTTACATATAAACCATATATAGTACATATAAAACATTTTAAAAT
>AYEL01088052.1:0-24896 GCA_000484575.1 Olivierus martensii
AAAAATGTTTTATTAATATTTTTTAATAAAATTATTAGTGTGTTGATCATGTTACTCAGATTTCAGATTCTTCCTTTGTCAAAGTGTTAATAACAACTGAATTCAGCATGTGTTGTTTCTCCTGTAGGTATTGACTTTTTGATTCTAATTCAGTGTGACTTCTATTTATGCTTGTCATTTTTAATTTGATTATTATTTTCTTGCCTGTGTGTGATATGTATTAAAAAACTGAAACTTAATAAAAATATAAAATGTAACAAATAATAATGGAAAACTTGCTTAATCTAATCTAAGTTGTATCTCATTTATATTTTTGTCTTAAGTTTTTTTAACCTATAACCATCAACAAGTTTTACTAAACCTATAACCATACAAAGACCAACTGTGTCTGTATAGACATATTGTATATTTATAGTAATGATAATTTCCCTTATTGCCTTAAAACAGATTTATTTAAAAAATTAGATGTTTTAATTTATCAGAGAAGCAAAACCACCAATACCACATTTGACAATTGACTCTGAAGTTGCTCTCTTAGATTATTGGTGGGAAATAAATCATCTGATTATTCCATCTGTTTGGCTGCTTAAGTTTATCATTTTATTTCTTTTTGTTTTATTTAAAATATTAGTAATTTTAAGATTATTTGTAATGTAAAGAACTAATATGTAGTCAAAAGGTGTAAAATTAATGAATACAAAAGTACTTCCAAGGTCAACAACTTGATCTCAGACAATGGTCTCATTTTGTAAAATAGGGATGACACTTCAGAAATTATCTTGTTTTAAAATTACATTCTCAACCCACATTTCATAATGTATGTTATCTCTGTATGGCTCCATTACACATGGAGCCATATAGAGACAGCCTTATGATTATGTAGAACAGTGTTTCCCAAACTTTTGACTTATGTGTACCCCTTCTATAATTTCCGTAACGCTGAGTACCCCTCGTCAAAAAAAAAATGGCCGCTGATAAGTCCTTTAACTAAAACAAACCTCAAAGGTCACCGTTGCTACAAATCTGTCCTACAGAATCATATTCCAAGTTGGGTACAACAATCAACATCCTCTCCTTCTACGTTGAACAGATGGTTGAATTCTACCCCTTACCCACACATACAGCCTTTAACTAAAACAAACACCATAGGTCACTGTCACTATAAAACTGTCCTTACCGAACCATATTCTAAGCCAAGTATAGCAATCAACATTCTTTCCATCTATACCACACCGCCTCTCGAAGTAATAAAATTACAATAATTATACAACAAACATATATCATCAAGCTTCAAAACTTAAAAACAAATTAATATTAATACATTAAAGTCAAAAATAATAATAGCATCAAAATCTACAAATTCTATAAACTAGGTAAACCTTAAATTAGAAAAATTAATTTAATTTGTTATTAAATTAAAATTATAGTTTTCTCTAAAAAGATAAAATTCGCAGGTGGCGCTATAACTTAATAAGGGTCGCCATTTAATGATCCCATGTACGAGTATGTCTGTAATCTAAATGTAATAAATAAGAATAAATATAATAATCTGTTAATAAAAATTTGTTGTTAAATCTAAATTATTATATAAAATATTTAGGTGTGCCGCCAAATTTTAAAATATTAAAACACATTTTAATATTTTAAAATTTAGCTTTAATGGTTGAGAACCACTGGTTTAAGTTATTGATATACTATGAACTCATAGTATATCAATAACTTAAACCAGTGGTTATATTCTCATTATGGTAATATTGAGGGCAGTTTCATTATTATCCATAAAAACAAATTCTCAATTATTTATTTATGGAAATAATAATCTATTATTAATTATTATACTAAAATATTAAAACTGATGAAAATAATATAAATCTCTATAAAAATTTAGCAACATTAGACTTGCATATTGCTATAAAGAAAATAAATATTTTGCAAACTTGAAATGTAGTATTAACTACAGGATTTTACAATCACTATGTCCTATTGGATTAATGCAGGAATCAATAATATGTTAATAAATTTCTTCAATAAATGATTTTTACTTATTTTCAAAGAAAGTTTATTTGTCATCTAACATTTTTAAGAATTTTATAACATAGAAATTTATATTGTTTTTAAATAAACTTATTTGCAATTAGTTTGTACAAAAAAATTTAAAAAACCTGTTTTATAAAGCTACATCTAAGAAAATTTTATATATTTCTTACTTTCACTTTTGTTTCTTCTGGAAGGAAGTCATGTGTACCCCAATTTGATTCACTACTACGAGGATCTTCCTAAAAAATTAAATAATATAATTCAATATAACTTTTAATTTAACAAGTTAGTAAGATTATTTATTTACATTAAACATTACTATCATGTAGCCAACAGTTAGTTTGATAAGGTTTTATAATAACACATTTAGAATCAAATGATTAGTTGTAATTATGGTATTAAATAATTTTTTATAAATAAAACTCAGAATGAACTATTAAAGTGAAGATTAAAATGAAAAAATAAAAAAGTCAATGAAAAATATGATTATTAGAATTAATAAGATAATCTGATTCTATTTAAATCTTGATATGGATGGTCATTAATCTAAAACAGATCCTCAGTTATATATAAATTTATGCGATAATACTGAATCCCAAGTATGTTAATCACAGATATATATATACAGGGTGATTCAGAAGGTTGGGGAAAAATTGAAGGAGCATGTAGAGGAGGCAATTATAAGCAAAAGTTCTTAGGGTCAAAATGACCCTAAGAACTTTTGCTTATAATTGCGATTTGATGCCATTTTCTCTAGGTGTTAAAATGTGTAAAATGCTGAAAGTAAGCCAAGCCACAACCATTTTTAGACCAGTTCTACTACTGAGAGTCTCATAACAGATCAATGAAATATCTTAGTGTTGGCAACATTTATTATGCAAAGGTTACATCAGGATGGATACAATTATATGCACCTATGCACAATTTTACAAAAGTTGTTCAAACTCCTGACTACCACTTTCAATGCAAACATAGCATTGTCGAACAAAACTCTGGGGTATTCTCTCAAAAATCCCTGGCATTCCACATACCATGTCAGAATGTCATAAAACCTTCAGGTATTATATCTTTTTAACAAAGCCCCAAATCAAAAAATGACCCTAAGAACTTTTGCTTATAATTGCCTCCTCTACATGCTCCTTCAATTTTTCCCAACCTTCTGAAGTACCCTGTATATATTGAAAGCAATGATCATCACTGCTTTTCAAAAATGACATCCTCAAAAATAAATCATATCACAATAAAATCTTTGGTATCAGTTTTACAATAAAATATTATATATAATAATTAATATATGTTATTGTCAGAAGCTATTTTTCTTGTTTATGTCTAAATATAAAATAAATTTTAGTATAACTCTTCTAACAGATTATATTATTTATTACTTAAAACTATACAGTTAAAATTCTTTCAGCATTCAAGATCTTATTCAGTAACTTTATTATAGATTGATTAATCATTTAAAAGAGATAATCATATTATTCTCTTTTAAATATAATTTATTATTGTTTTGAATTTCTTAACTTAATTATATCTGTACATCCCATTTAATATATTTTCTCTATTAAGTACAATTAATTTAGTTATTCATCCCCATAAAATATATAAAATATATTGCTGCTTCTTCATAATGTACTGACAATGCATCTAAAATTTCCACCATAGTGAAATTGACAATGGAATAAAATTTGAAATAGCTGATGAGGTATACAGAACAATATGTAAGAATATCTCATATAATGCAGCTAATATATTAAAATAAATTACCAAAGTAATTAAAACCATACTAATCAAGAAACATATTCAATGGGGAAAATGACAATTAGTTTTTAAAAGGAATTTTTTTTGTTTAAAAATAATTCTAATTATTATTTCACTTATTTGTTATTGTTTATTATTTTAATAAATACATTAATATATTATATTGTGTATAAAAGTATCTGGCAATCTGCATGCACTGATAGTAACACTAACAGTTTACTAGCTACTATTTACAGTTTAATATTTAGCTTCATTCCTGCAAAGATCTCTCTATCTTTTCTTTTGCAGAAAATATTTTTCTTTATACATACTTTTAAAAGGCATTCTATATTCTATTATTAAGTCAGTTAATAACAGAATATAGAATACCTTTTAAAAGTATGTATAAAGAAAAATATTTTCTGCAAAAGAAAAGATAGAGAGATCTTTGCAGGAATGAAACTAAATATTAAACTGTAAATCAAGGGTGTCAAACTCGCAGCCCGCATGCGGCCCACAATGACTATATTTGCGACCCAGCCAACAAAACGTACACAATAATAAGTTACTTTATCCAAATTGAGAGTTTTTGTGATTTTTCTCTCAATGAATATGATTGCTAAATTGCTTAACCGATCATCCATTCAGTTATATAAATACGATTTAATAAAATACATACAGGAGAATGTTCTTTCACATCAGTGTGGCCCACCCTTGGCCCACCCAATAAAAAAAGCTAGTTACGTCACTGCTTTTGACTGACCGACAAAGATGATCTTCAAAGTTCTATATTTGATTCATTATTATTCAGTGTGGAAGAATGAACGAATGTAATATAATTAATAGGATGTTTTTACATACAAACAATAAAAAATTTAAATATTTGAGAATTCTGCCAAGCTTCGGAACGGATATATCAACGTAAGCGAAAAAATTATGTAACTTTGTAAAGATAAGTCATAGCTTATTTAAATTGATTGCATTCGATTTGGAAAGATAAGATGTGTCAAAAATCGTTTAAAAAAACCGATTATCTATAAAAGTTTTGCAGAAAATCGTAAAGAAATGTGGTTTCGAGCCCCAACTTTGGAGCCCCATAACTTGAGAATGGGGCTTTTGCCCCTCATAGAACCTTCACCAATGAACTCAGGAATCTTTAATTAGGGAGTAAGTTAAATGGGGGATCAAAATTCTGCTGGGATTTTAAATACTGTCTTACCCCAGCGAGATTTGCAAGGTGCATTTTGATTGTCACTTATTAATGCAGGTAATTTTCGGAAAGTTATCGAATAGCCAAAAATGTTTTCTAAATAAATTAATTTTAATCTCCTACATTTGTGCTTCAATTGATTTCAGGAATTTTCGGAAAGGTAAAGGAAGAAGAAAAAAAAGATCATTGCTATTCACGTTGTTTCATGCTGACTGTGTGTGGTTGTGGAGAATTTTGTGAACTTCCGAAATATTTTAGCGAATGGTCTAGTAGCTATTTATTGAAATGATGGGTATTTATTTTGCTGCCTGAAATTAATGTTTGAATGTATATCTGACATGATACTTTGGACATGGTCAGTGTGAAATGCACAACTTGCATAACACATGGTACTTCTCTGAACGTGTTGTGAAAAACGTATTTGCTGGTAAATTTATGCAAGTGTTTTTTTGTTTTTGGGGGAAGAGAAGGGGTTGGCAATTAGAATTTTTTTGGCTACTGGATTTTCAAAATTATTTCGAGCACTGCTCATAAGGGTTCCTTAAATTGACAAAGTTTGAAGACCACTGTTCTAGACTATAGACGACAATGAATAACAAAATCCTTAGCTGTTCCATCAGTACTGTCAAGTAACCTCTACATATACTGTACAACAAGGGTGTCAAACTCGCGGGCCGCATGTGGCCCACAATGACTATATTTGCAGCCCAGCCAACAATCACCCTCCCCATTAATATTAGCAACTTATATTTTAGATCCATTATTATTATCAGATCCAGAATTAACGACACTCACCTTGGATCAATTTTTAAAGTAATCACTGCGAGCAATATTTCTCCCGAAGTAGGAAAGATAATAGCGGAGAAGAGATGCCAAGTGTCAGGAATAAAACATTAAATTGTCCTTGTCCTTTTTTATTTCTGTACTTTTCGAAATAAATTTATGTTTCTATGAATATTGAAGTTTTTTTTGCAGCCCACCTAAACTTAAACCTTTTTATTTTGGCCCATGTTAGCCTTTGAGTTTGACACCCTTGCTATAGAGCTTTGCTGGGCCCAGGCTAAGAAATATTACGAAAAAAATATTGGCAGATGTGACAAACACAATGCGGTGAGTATACACAAAACATGGCAGGAAACACTTGATCTCGTAACAGCTGACAAATGGGCTGAATGTGTAAGGCATATAAGGGATGTTGAGAATGATTATTGGCAAAAAGACAGATTTATCAAAGAGAATGTGATAGAACCGCTAATAATTTTGGTAAATGCCCATGATGACGAACCAGACAGTAGTGACAATGAATCGGATTCTTCGTAGCAACAAATGTGAAGACTTTGTATCATCATCTGAGTGGGCTTTATATAAATGGCTCTTTTCAGAGCCATCATTTCTGGAAAGGATTTGTCAAATCAATAATTTAATCCTTCTAAGAATTCTGAATTACATCAGATTAGAAATGTTGATATTTCATTAATTGTTATTCTTTATTTTATGAAAATATTTAAAAAACAGAATTATCCAACCCAATTTAGAAGCGAAATGAGTATTGCAGGATATATTTTTTAGCGATCGGTAATGAGGCTACCGCATTGCCACTATCATCCATGGGAAAGGTTATAGCGAACATACTGCAAAGTCGCTGTTTATTACGACTGTCAATACTAACTAAGCCTAACGGTTAGCGACTCTGATCCATGGGAAAGGTTATAGCGAACATACTATAGTGTTGCTAAATAATAGTGTACGTAGTGTTGATGTATTTCTAAAAAAAACCCAAAAATATGTCAAGAATTGCTAAATTTCTATATATGTATGATCTTTAATTTTTATATAATATTCAATTATTAGAATTGTTAATTAGCATATATAGTAATCTATAAACAAAGAAAAACTAATAAAAATTATCAGTCATGTTAATCTTTCAATAAATTATTTCCTAGACAGTGATCCAAACATTGATTGCAGTTTAAAATTTGAAAGGGAATTTACAAAACTCCTTAGCTCAATATGAAAAGATTTATAAGGAATTAACTAAAAGTAAAAGCAAACATTGATGACAGATTTTATTGAGCTGATTCCGAAAATTTCTTTAGAAAATGAATTTTAAAAAATCATACTTATTTAAAGAATGGCAGCAATGGTAGCTTTGAATCGAGAAAAAAAAACTGTTTTGATATTAACAAGAGAAGATATGGAATAATTCCTTACATGGAATTTAGTTAATTCCTTGTTTTCATATATTTTGAATGATTTGCACCTTTATTCTTATTTCTTAAATTTTTTTTGTTGTATATCTGTATAAAATTAGTGTTAATTTATTTGTAATTTATTTTAAATAAAAATCAAATTATTTAATTGAGTGTTATGGAACCTACCCCCATGATTTTCTATATGAATGCTAGTCTCGATTTACACAATACTTTTGCAGAACCAATCTACCATGCAAATCAAGGGTTAAGTGTAATTCTGGGTCATTTGGAATTGAACCTTCAATTTACCTCTGAACCTTCAAAGAATTTCTCAAGGTTAATTCCAAGTCCCCATTTCACAGAGTTTTTTAGAATGTGTCTAAGTCCCAGCCAAACTGAACCCCATCCTTCATCTGACAGCCAACTCCACAAGAACTATAGGTGGCATAATGGATACTATAACATCTTACTGCTTGTATTCAATATAATGGAAAGCAGTGCAAAATAAGAGTGAATTTAGACAATGTCACCACTAGCAGATTGGTGGTTGAGATATTTAGTGACATCTATGTTTGTCATTCATTGTACATGTCTATTAAACACACAGTTTAGGATACAGTTTAAGGATGTTCTGTCTTGATGTATTTCTGGATTACTACCTCGTGTACTATCTATTGTATTATAAGCAGTCTAGTCAGTAAACATGCATAGCAATCAAGAAAAATTACTGATTTTGATTTATGGCAAGTGTCAGAGAAATGCAATGACAGCACTGATATTATATGCTTCTCTCTTATCTGGTTTTAAACTATTTTTCCATTCTAATGGATACTAAATAGCAATTCAAATGCCTATCATGGCCATTCACTTCTATTGTATAGCTAACTACCAGTAGTAGTATGGAGTTCAATGGATCAGACCCAATCTCCTCATATAAAAATCTGGGCGTGTGTGTGAGAGATTCTTCAGATGGCAAATATATGTGAGGTCCCGGCAGACCTCACTGTTTATCTATAATGTTCATTATATAAAAATATACAAATTAATGTAAAACGAGCAATTTCAAGATTTGAACGATCATAATTTAAACCAAAATTTAATTAAAATTCAATAATTTATAATTATTTCACCACATTTGGCAATATTTTATGAGGGGAAATAGAGTCAGAAAGTTAGTCCTAACAAAGGATGTAAAAACAGATAAAAATCTCTCTCTTTCTTGCAAGTTCCTGCTTACCAATTAATCACTAATTATTCACCGAATATAAAAGGGAGTAGCATCGTTAGCAACGAGAGAGACGGAAAAGGAGACGGAAAAAAGGAGGAAAAAGAAGTTGAAGAAAGTTCCTGGTCCTGGCTGGACAACGGGCCTGACCCGATGTGGTCAGTGCCGGGTCCCGTCGAATCCGCCCAGTATGTATATGATAACAAAGCTGAATAATAGTAATGTTAAATAGTTAATGGCAAAAAAGCCCATCTTTCTGGTGTTTCACCCCTTCAAAGCCAAGTGACTGTTCTTGGATTGCTCCTCATCCGGTTTTACTAATCGAAAATTAATATTAATTTGTTAATTGACATCATAAAAGGGTACGGACCTTTGTTAGTAAGACTTGTCTATGCTTACAACTTGCATTAATTGAATATTTGCTCGCACTAACTGAAAAACGGTATCATTTTTATAAGTCGCACTAATTGAATATCGCACTAATCAAACTTGCACTAATCGAAACCTACATGTACATTAGATTTTAATTCAAAAGATTTTTACATTAAAAACTATTACCTTTATTTTTAAAGATTCATTTTTACAGAAAACTAGTTGACCAATTTTCCTTCGGGAGATAATATCAAAATTTGCATTTTTAATTATTATATAGTACGTTTTGAAGCCCTCTAGTGTGTTAATCTGGAAAAATTATGTTCCACTATATTTGTGGTATTTTCAACCCATTTTTATTATTTGTTAACAATTTTTTGTTTTAATTCTTCTTTTTTAATAAAGTAAAATTTATAAAATAATAGTTTTGTTTATTTTCTTTTCTGTTTTAATATTTGTATAAAAACAGGAAAGAAAATTTCTATTAAAACAAAAAAGAAAATATACAAAACAATTATTTTATGAATTTTACTTTATTAATAAATAACAATTAAAACATAAAAAATTATTAACAAATAATAAAAATGGATCGAAAATACCACAAATATAGTGGAACATAATTTTTCCAGAAGAACACACTAGAGGGCTTCAAAACATACTATATAATAATTAAAAATGCAAATTTTGATATTATCTCCTGAAGGAAAATTGGTCAACTAGTTTTCTGTAAAAATGAATCTTTAAAAATAAAGATGATAGTTTTTAATGTAAGAATCTTTTGAATTAAAATATAATTAAGTGTTAAATTAATATTTAGAATTTATTATGTAGATGCCTGTACTTCACTTAAATACTGTATCAAATATAAAAGGGAAAATTCGTCAACTAGACTTTTGTAAAAATGAATATCTAAAAATAAAGGTAATAGTTTTTAATATAAGAATTTTTCAAACTAAAATGTATTAAGAATTAAATTAAAATTTAGAATTTATTGTGTAGATGCTTATGCTTCAATTAAATACTGTATCAAATGTAAAAAAAAAGATTTCGTATATTTTTCAACTTTACATGAAAATGAAATTCCTTGCATATTCCTTTTTCTGGTGCTTTCTTATTGGCTAGATATGGTTAAATTAGTTTTTGAAATTATTAAAAATATTTTAAGTAAAAACGATTGTAATATTGTATTAATTTTTATAGTTGGCGGTAAAAGACTAGACTGAAGAGAGTGTACAGCTGAAATGCATTTCTAGATACCATGTCTAAAACAAATAATTTATAAGTTTTTATAATTGTAGTTTTAAAAATATTTTGTAATTGTCATATTGTACTCTTGTAATGTCATTTAAGATTGTGAAAATAAGTGTATTAAAAAATTGGCAAAGCTTCAAAAATAGCCAATAATAAATTTCTGTTAAATCTTACACTGCCTATCTGTAGAATTAAAAATATTAGTAGTTTACTATATTTTCTCAATTTTAAGAATATATGTTTTTTTCAGTTCTTTGAAATCAAACAATTCACAATCAAAATGATGTCACTGATGATGTCTTATTTGAAGATATGTTGATTGGAAATAACAAGCTTTTTTCCAGAGAAATCATTATTCAAAGCCTTATAAAATATTCAAACAACAAGATGAAAGATAAAGCAAAATAAAAATAAAACACACAAAAGAAATTTTGACACAATTAATGAAATAGAGAATGAAACCAGCATATAATGATCATTGAAAAGCAGAAATCTTATGCCAAGATAAATACATAATAATCATCAATACTTATTAATTGATCAGAATCATTACAGATTGTGCAAAGTCGTGAATTTTACCGAATATCAATATTATTAATTATAACTAAACCTAACGGTTCTAACGACTCTGCAATCCAGAGTTCGGCCTAAGCTCAAATCTTTTTCTAAACTCTAACTTAAATATAATTAACTTAAAATGATCTAATAACAATTAACGTTAACCGACAGAAACAAAACCAATACCGATTAAGTGGAAGATCCGATTAAGATCTAAGAACAACAAAACAATGTTAGAAACTTATGCTAATAAATAGAATTTCTCAAAACAAGTTAGATAATAAAAATATAATTTTATTAGACTCCAAAACACTTACAAAAAGTGTTAACAAATGCTTTATTGAAACTATAATAAAGCAACAATCAGTTAACCAACAAAACTTGATTAATGTAATTCAAATATCAAAACAACTATTCACAAAAAAGAAACCTTAATTACTACTTAATTCTACTATCTCCACCACCGATACAAACTTCAAGCAAATTGTAGACCTTTACAAGAATTCAATGTAACTTAGCCAACCCTACATTGATACAACACCTCTCTGAGTCGTTGGTTGTGTTGGCTTTTATATCCGAGTGATGTACAGTCCCATGTTGCTTCGTTTATATAAATATACATAACATGTTTAAACTTATTAGCTTACAGAGTTATCAATTCATGTCATATCCTCTTTTACACGTAACAAGTTTAAATTTATTTGCTTACAGAGTTATTCATTCATGTCATCCTCTTTACAATTTAATGAACATCAATATGAGATCATTCTTACATTCTCATATCGGACCAGTGGTAAAGCCTCAATACGAGATCATTCTTACATTCTCATATCAGATCAGTGGTAAAACTTATGTAGATTAGATGATGGCATCATTACCTGGGACTAGTGTTTCCAAATTCCTGACATTTTGGAACCTTCAAATCGAGAACGGGAAATCATACTTCCCGAAAATTCTCGAGAATTCCTGAAATAATCTTTGTTATTTAATTTTAATTGATCGTCTGTAATAATGGCTATAACAGTAAATATTAATAAAAGCCGTAGAGAAGGTGGTAAATGAGATTCGGTTGACCCAGCGCAATCTTTCAGAGATTTCGAGACACTCCTATTTGTGAAAAGTTGAAGCAAAAAATGAGTAAATAAAATTTCCTAAATACACATTGACAGGAATTTCATGACTAGTGCATATCTTACCCTAAGGGCTAAACATGGGTCACTACGGTATAATTTTGACTAGATTTCTGTTACATTTCAGATTTTCTCAAAATATAAACAAAGTAATTACTACAAACTTTATTTACCAAATTTATAGTATATTTGAGATTTTATCACAGAATGTATGTTACTGGCAAAGTATGAAATGCAGGCATTGTATAGAATGCTTAGGCAATATATAGAATGCCTGGCGTTTTTAGGAAAGTATGAAACGATTATTATTATATAGACTATACTTTTCCTAGGCATTGTATATAATACCTAGGCATTACATAGAATGACAAATGCTATTTAGGCAAAGTATAAAATGCCCCCACTCAATGCCGGATCTAAGTCGATTAGACCGATTGCACCAATCTGGCCCCGAGTTGAGGCAAAATGAAATACAGGTAGGGCTTGATTAGTGCGAGTTTGAATAATGCGATAATCATTTTTAAATTACATAAAAAAAAATTATTAATTATTTTAATTCCCATAAATATGCGAAGAAAATTAGTGCATGAAATTAATTAAACTTAAAAAAGTTAAGCTAATTTTAGGCAATAAAACTTATTATACGATTCGTTGTAGTGTTATTTAATTATAACATAAAATTATTTTATCTTCAAAGAAAGCCTTTTAAAACTATATTTGTTAATGGAGAGTAAGATTTCACGATTTATTTTAATCTCTAATGTGATTATAGATATTCAAAAAATAAAATTTGTTAGAGACAGCATTTGATAATTTTATTAAAAGAACAATATTTATTGAATGGAAAGATATTGCGTACATATCATTCTATTTTTTCTTTTTTTTTTACATTAGGACTTTGTTAAATTTTATCGAACTTAAAACAGTAATCTTATAATTGTTTTTTCACTGGCAAATATTGAGAAGTTCTTCATTCAATACTAATGGCCGAAAGAAAATCGTGATTTAGACCATCTCGTTAGCAGTTGTAGAAAAATATATAAATGCAATTAAATTTTTTCTTTAATTTTCACACTATTTGATAATAGATTTAAAACTGAGTTCTACATCAGTTAACAGACTGTCTAGACCAGAACGTTTTATCAATCGATCTAATGGATCAAGTCTTTCCGAAGTGGATTAAATAAAAAACATTTATTGTAGTATCATATTTTACATTCCATTTTTTTTTCCTTTTCTGTTTTATTCCTTCCGATAACTTTGCCATATTTTTTTCTTCATTTCTAGTATAACCATTAAAGATTATTTTCATATAGTTACTATAATATTTTGTGGATGATATACAACCAGGAAATGACGGCATGTTAATCATCTCAATCGTATGAGATAGTGATTTTGAAACTTTGCACTTTTAATCTAGGTTAACGATCGATCTCTCACTGTCAGCAATCGTGTCCCATGTGTAGATTCAAGACCTTTGTAGGGAAATAAATTCCCAACGATGATTTTTGTGGATTCAGATAGAAGTAAAATACAGTATTATAGTGCTATATTCATTTAATCATTCAAATGCTTTACTTGAATTATATTATTATAATGCTGTTTTAAAAATAAAAATAAATTCGAAATAAATAAGATTGAATTTTCTACTTGCAGTCTTGCTTCAACTCTTATATCGATCAATCATATTAAATTTAATAATGTTGATGAGATGCTAATACTGTTTTTTATATTAACAGATTTATTTATTTGATAGGTAAAATAAAAAATTATATAACTATGCTGTTCCGATTATTTATGGCGTATATAATAGTATCTAAATTCTGTGACATTTCTCCAGTTTCATCTTTACATAATACACGAAGAGAAGAGATCAGACTTATTATCGGTTCATATTTTATTTTAAAATTCTAATTATTAACAAATATAAAATTTTCTCTATCTTATCCTGAAAAAAAATACAAATGATAATTTAGTATATTTATTGTATCGCATTACAAAAACAGAGATGATAATGTAGAGGTATCACTACACAAACATGAAACTATAACAATCAACTTGATATGTAAAATATAGTTAATTCATCAAAACACAGTCAGAATATTATATTCAGTATAGACTATACAAGATATCTATTTAAAATTATTCATAATTATTTCTTTAAATTCAAATTTTTTCTAATTTTTTTGCGGTAATAATAAACTAGATCTAAAAAGGATTATCTTTCGTGATGTCATACGGCATATTTTAATTAACAGATAGGCATAGGCATATCTGTTAATTAAAATATATGGTATATTATATCGTGTTATCTACGACACATTGTATGATAAATTACTTTAGAAAATAAATATTATACTGTTTAATTTTTTAAGTACACTTAATACTTAAAAAATTAATTTTGCAAGATTTTTGCAATTATAAAATCATTTATATCTATTTATCCACTGAAATTAGCATAATATCTAAAAAATCATAAAAATATTAACGATTTACTTATGAAAAATCTTTCGATGACAAAAAAGCAAGTAAATCAAAAAATATGAGATTTTAAAGTTTTTGCACAAAATTTACAAGTCAAAATTCATAGCAAGATAAAAGCACATAAGTCAACTAAATAATCTGCATAACTTTATGCCATTATATATATTTTTCCCAAAGAGTGTCTTCATGCTTTTATTTGAAAATAATAATAATAATAAACGCATATAAAACATTAATTTTTAACTTGTGTTTTTTTTTTATACCAAACTGAGAAATATTATTTTGGATAAATGTTAATTATTTAATGTGTATAAATAAGTAGTGCAATAAATAGGAAATTGGAAAAGTTAAGATGTTTATCTCTTAGGAAGAGGAGTTATCTTCCAAGAGTTTGTGATCAGTTTAAAGAGTAAGTGAGTTTATCTCGTTAAAGAAAAATCAATCTTTGACGAAAATTAAAGTTCGTTCTCTACTACAGGAAACATTGCAATCTTATTTAATGCCAAAATAAAAACCGATTATAAGCTTTTAATATTTCAATCCATAAATAATGCATTATTAATGAATAGATATATCAAAAAACATTAGGATATTTATAAAATTAAAAAGCAAAATTACATTATGGATACTTTAGTAATTTTTTTTAGAAAATGAGACACTGTAATACTTGGAGATAAAAATAAAAATTTTTATTGCATAAAATTATTAGAAAAGTATATATTACACAGTTTAAAAAAGATTTAGATAATTAATAACTTTAATAAATAATAATTCTATAAATTTATAAAAATATAAATTATTATCTTCTCTCTATATTTGTAATTAATTAACCTTTAAATTACTATTAAATATTATATTATCTAAAATTATATAAATTAATTCTAGGTTAATACACGTTTATAATAATAATTCCGTTGTTATTATCGGAACATTTCATAAATTATTAAAATCGAATAGAGTTATTAACAGGTAAAAAATTATGTCTATAATTCAGTTTTCGAAATAGTCCAGTAAAAATTGTACACAGTATTGTATACATAAATCTGAAACTTATTGAATTTAAATAGGATACGACAAGTCATTTTTTGCGTGAGCAAAACTGAATATTACTTCCGTGTTAAAATTAAATCTAAAAAAGTGATTCCGAAAACTCGCTTTATAGTTTGCATAAACTTGTTTAAATCTTGGAACAGAATCAGTACTTCAAGTATAATTAAATTCTTTTTAAGCGTATGTTTTAAGTGATTGAATATTAATTTATTTTTTGAGGATGCGTGATCAATTAAGAAATATCATTTAAGAGCATTTAAGAATATTTAAGTTTAAATTAATTAACTCGTATATCAAAATTCTGTTTTAAAATTTTAAGCGTGATTTACGATTAAATATTATGAATGCAAACAGGAGGCAGTTCATTAAATTCAATTGGACTGCAAATATTTATAAGTCGGAGTTACTTCTGACACATGATTCTTATTATCAACGTATTATTGTTTATTTAATTAATTAAAAATCTAATATAGTGCAAATAATTTATCAGGTTTAAGAATTGTAGAGGCCAGATTGCCGAAATTTTGAATCAGTTCATAAACAGATTTATATATAATTTTTTTTTTTCATTTTTTTATAACGACAGTTTTATGCGTAAAATGTTATTATGGTTAATTAACTTTAGGTGTAATTATTTTAATGTTTTATCAATAGCCTAAAGATGTTTAATTTAAAAATAATTCTTTTTTTTATTTATTTTTCGGCTCTAGGAAAGAAAAATAAGAAAAACAACAGCTAAAATTTCCTCTTAAGTGCTCTGTGAAGTGCTTACTCGTGTTAATTATGTCAGTGGAAGAAGTTTCACTACAAATACAATTAATGATGGTCAAATATTGCTTCAGTCTGCAATAGCAATCATTAAGTACGTCGGAAGTAAAGACGATTAAAATACAGTAGCTTTGTTTCTTTAAACATATAAAATTTCGAAAAATTTTATTTGTGAATAATGGGAAAAACTAAGAAATATTTATCAACTTTAAAAAAAAAAATCTATTTTTCTTCAATAGCCATATTTAAATAACCGATAAAATCCAGCCAAAGATCATAAATAATAATAAATTACATTTTTTTTCAACCGAATTTTCTAATCTTATCATATGAGACGTTTATTCATCTTAGATAAGATGTTGGAAATCTTTCGGAATTTATTAAATTGACTAGCATGTACGGTATTTGTTTTGTCTTCTATCGACATCACAAACCTCTACAAGAACTTAAGATTCATGCTAGAGATAATTATTGTCCGAGCTCGTTAATAAAGAAAATGCTTGAAGTTTTACCAATAAAATGGATTTATAAAATAATTTTAATTAAATATTCCTTTAAAAAAATATCTGTCATTTTTAATTTGGTAGGTTACAAAAATTGATTGAAGTCTTTAATGAATTTTTAATACACATTTTGCAAAAACTAAATATGAAAATTTTAAAATTTTTCCAATAAGAATCGAGCACATCCAGGAACAACAATTTGTTGAGAATTAGTCTGGAAGGTTTAGAGAGCTGAATGGGAAGATTTTCGAGAGTACACTTCCTTATAACATTTGTCATCACGCAGTTTATTTTCATTCTCCACTAAGAATTAAATCTGAACAATCTTTGCAAGTTTCTTTGTTCACGGTTCGAATAACTATTACAAAAGAATTTCATTAAGAAGAAAAAAAAAGAAAATTTATTTAAAATTTAAAATATTCTTTTGTTTTCCTTCAAAATTATAAAATTCTTCACAAAATAAAGCGTTTATTTGATTTATTTTATTTTTTTTCTTTTCTATCAATTTTTTTATTTTATATGTTTACCGAAGAAAATCTTTTATGATAATGAGATAAAAAGAAATCGAGAAGTACGGATCTGAATAGTCATTCTATTTATAGGATTTATTTTGTGTGTCAATCCATACATTTCTGTATACTGTATTATAATTCTTTGCAACTATAAGTATCATTTTTTAAACACAAGTATGCGATCGTAAAATCCAATATTCTTACAAATTTCATATATCTAAAAACAAAATTTTTATGTATTCAAGTAGAAGTTTAAAGAGAAGCATTTGATAATCTGATGATATCATTATTATTATTGCTTAAATTCTAAATATCCAGATTTGAAATCTTTAAAATGGATTTGATGTTTTGAAAATAAAATTCTTATAATATATTTAACGGATTTATATGAAATATTGTTTAAGAAAGTACAATTAATTTTTATTGTACTGTATTAAAGATAGTCACGCATCTATGAATCAAATATTGATTTGAAGATAATTAAGAAACAGTTAAACTTCTCTTGAGCGAATTCATTAGTAGTAAATTTGAAATAAATTACAGTCAACCGTGATTAAATTCATCTTCGTTTCGTGATTGTTCTGAGATTCTTCAATATTACAAATTTTAAAAATTATTCATAATTCTTAAATATATTCCATTATGTTAAAACTTTAATTCTAAAAATATTTTTTATATTATTTTGCATAATATATATACTTATTTATTAAGTAAATGCTGTGATAATGTCATTCGAAAATTTAAAATATCCATTATTGTTTGGCTTTCATAGCTGTCAAGTTTTGTCAAAAACTGATGCATAATTATGATGATGCTGATTTGAAACATCGACGACCTTGCGAACAGTGAATGTCATTTTATATTTACATTGCTTCATTTCATCGTTTTCCTATATTTTTATTTATTTAAGAGTAATTGTGAAAAAATTAATAATAATAAAGATTTCTTTTTACTTTTCATAATAGCTCTGAGCTGTAAAACTTTTTAAGTAAATTAAAAAAAAATTCTAATCAAAATAATGTCAAAGTTCATTTTACTGCAAATGTTAAGCCATATTTTTTCAATTATAAATTTTGAATAATTTGGTATAATTTAAATTCAAACGAATTATTTATTTTTCAATATATTTTCTAAATATGATAAACGTAATAGTTTTAAATTACATCGTAAAATTACTTAATTATTATCATCATCCAAAAAATTTTAATTATCAAGACGATTTTACGTTTATTAACTCCATTTATATCATGCATGGATTATTAAAATATTATTTACAATTTTGTTAATTTTTACAGAGATATTTTAAGTAACTTTTACGCTTTCGTTCTGGAAATTATCTCAACTGTTGTTGTTATTTTTATAATAAGAATTTTTACTTTCTCTTCATCTTTATCACGTCTCTTCCGAGAATTTCTGAAAATCGCTTTTGTATGTGAACATCCTGCTATTCGATGATAAAACTCGAGATGAATTTTCTAAATCGAGAGGATTCGTTGAAGAAGCCCACAAACAAAGACGTTTACTTTGCGATCAGCAATAGTTTGTATAAAATATTGATGTTGATTCAACGCTTGAGTTATCTTGTACTCGATGACTTATATCAATAGTAGCAAATCGAAAATAAATATTTTTAATTAGTTAATATAAACAGAAGGCAGTTAATCTATCCTTTAAACAGCTTTGAATCGAATTTTCAACTTATAATTAAATTTTATCTGTATATTTACATTATGAAAATACAGTATATTAATTAGCATTGCAGTGTGTGTGTGTATATATATATATATATGTAGGTTAGTTACAACAGTTATTGTTTGTAAATATTCGGAGTTTGCAATTTTTCTGTTTCATCTTTATGCTATTTATATAAATAGGCCCTATATAAAGATTTAAATATGAAAAAATATACTGTATACCGTATTTTAAATAAATATAATTGAGATAATTAAATTTAAATGTGAAAATAACGTTAAATTTAATTATCTGTATAGGCACGTTAAAATTTAATTCTGTTTTCCATTTCTAACTTCTATTTGTTAGAAGTCACAACAACTTTTGATAAATAAGTTCACTCCAATTAAATTTCTGTTGAAATAATTGTGTTATAAAAAAATGAAAAAAAAAAAAATTGCGAGCACATTATTCGCAATTTGAATAAAAGCTGTCCAATCGAGTTTTAAATTGTGTGTCGAACAACAACGACTCGTCATTCATTATTCTCGTTAATTAAAACAAAAAAAAAATTCTTTAATTTTTCATCAAATGCTGCATTTTCATTATAAATATCACAAACAAATCTACAGGTAAAAAAAATGCTGCATATTTTTTATTACTAATTTATTTATTTTTGACTGAATGAATAAGATTTCTAGATTTGTACGAGTATATTATGATTTAGATATTCGAATATAAAAAAATGTGATTCGATTCTTAACGTTAATATTTATACTTTAGAATCATGAGAAAAGGATTAAAATAAATTATAATATGGATAAAATTTACTGCTTCAAAAAATAAAAAAATATTTGAAGTTGTACAGGAAAAAATTTCATCGATTAATATAAAGAGTGTTGTATATGTATCGCGAGTTTTTTAAGAATATGTTTTAGATTTTTAATCAATCAAAACATTATTTAATAATATTTGAAAACAAAAAACAGAGAGATTAAATTTGAGTCGATATTAAATCTTATGTAATAATTTAATAATACATTTCGGCTTTACATGATTAAATTTCTGTTGAGTAAACGTAATAAAAATATAATATACAGTATATAAAGAATTCTATAAAAAAATCTAAATGATACCAAAAAAACATAAGATTTAAAAATTAATTTAAATGCTAAAAATTATAAATTTATAATGCAAATCTTTTATTGTAATCTGTAATAATTTACGTTTTAAGAGATAATAATAATTAAAATATAGATAAAGCATTTGATAGTACATGCTGTTATGATCATTTTCTACAAAAATAAAAAATGTATACAATATTTATATGCGACAAATAATTATCAGATCATCCAAAGGTAACGTCTTTTTTATATTGTAGTTGTTCAAACATATCTCAGCTTGTCTAAACATGAATTTCTAAAGTTTTCACAACGTTGGAAGAGTGTTATTGATACAAATTGAGAATATATACTTGATTAAATTAGCAAGTAATTTAGTTTTTATATCCTTTCAAAACTTAATACTAAAAATGACATCCGTGATGACCTGAGTTTATATTTATTTATTTTTTTATATCCTTTCAAAACTTAATACTAAAAATGACATCCGTGATGACCTGAGTTTATATTTTACATCCATGCTTGAGACAAAACAGAATTTTTGAAACTTCGAACTGCGATAATTTATAAAAAGATAATTTAGGAACCTAAAATTTATTTTAGGCATTATCGTTGTTAAAATAATTGAATAATCTCCTAAAATTTGAATATTTGGTCAAATTCATTCGTGAAATATTTTATGGGTTGACGACAAAATGAATACTATATACTGTAATTAAAAACAAAAACAATTAAAATTAAATAAATTATTTTAATGAAATATTTAAATGACTTCTAAACAATTTTTTTTTCATTAGATTCACCAATTTGATTAAAAAATAATAATAATATGATTGAGCAAAATTAATATAAGAGTTTATAAAATTAATTGAATAATTTTTTTTCGTTAGCATCACCAATTTGATTAAAAAAAATAATAATAATATGATTGAGCAAAATTAATATAAGAGTTTATAAAATTAATGGATAATGTTTAGCTATTGAAACTAAAAATTTTAACATTTATAAGGAAACTTATTTTTCTATTTGTGTAATATTATCTAATAGAAATAGAAAATAAATAAATTTCCTTTATTCGCAATAAATTTCCTTTATTCGCAATAAATTTCCTTTATTCGCAATAAATTTCCTGGTATAAATATACTAATTTAAATTTGAATAGATCTTTCATTGTGTCCAACTTAATTAAAATTCTAAATTATTTTCGGATGAATTTAAATTTTACATTTAAATAGTTGTATAGTAATTGAGTGAAAGATACTTGTATAAAAATTCTTAAAGTAGAAATGCAATCTCCCTTTAAAATAAATAAATTTGTTTTAAACTGAAACAGTGTTATTTCATTATTATTATTAAAAGTTAAATTTAAATAATTTTAACATTTTTGTCGCATTTAATGCAATTATTATTATTTATCGTTAAGAATTAAATTTCGAAAATAAAAGGGCTGCATCGTATGCCAAGATAGTAACAAGAGATTTGTCAACAACGAAAGTATTAAACAAACTATAGCTCGTAACTGCAATTTAAGTCGGAACTTAGTCAATCGCACAACAAACAGTAAATGATGTACAGTAATTGTGTACATAACAAACACGATTAAAGCTTCTCTTCGTTTAAGTGAAATTTTCAACTGAGTATTCAGGTTTTCTATTGTTACATAATAGACTTATATCTACTTAACTTTGTATTGGTTCTATTTTAAACTGCTAATTATACATATAATTTTATTTAAAATTTTTAAGAATAGAGTAAGAGAGAAAATATTTTAAATATTTCCTTATTCGAATTTTAAATTGTTATTTTTATAATTATTTAAGATTGTTACTGAACAAGAAATTACAGTGTTTTACTTTTGATTTTCCACCAAGTTTGAAAGAATTATTTAATCAAATATTTCTTTGATATCATTTAAGATCTGAGTCTTTATTTATTATTAATTTATTAAGTTTTAATTGTTAAACCGATTCACAAATGATATCAATGTCGGAAATTGTTAAAATCATTATATAAATGTTTAAAATAATTATAAAAAACTTTAAAAAATAACTCACACTTTTCACGGATAATCTTTCACATATTAGTCAAACAGGTTGGAAACTTTATAGTTTTTAATTAGTTTTTACAACATTAAAAATATTGTAAAAACGATATAATGTTATACTGTATATAAAAATGAGTAATTATAGAAAGGCTAAACAGAAAGGCAGTTTAAAAATTATTAAAACATTTTCTATTATCTTAGTTAAGAATTAAAACGAGTAGAGTACTCGATGCAAAATGTACAAAGAAAATCGTCGATAATTCTTTCATAATCGTTCTTTTCATAATTAATTATTATGAAAAGAATTGTAAGGATGAAAATTCACGAAAGATGGGTACTTGAGATGCATATTAAAAGTTTTTGAAGGATCTGTAGAGGAGACAGAGTAATCTTCAAAACCAGATTTTTGTGAAACTTTCATCTTAATGAAAATACGGTATATTAAAATTAAATTATATTTATTTACACAAAAATTATTACAAAGTTAAATGTAAGTGATTGTTTAAAAGAAATAAGATTCGACCCCAAAATTTTTAAAACAGATCTATATCAGAAAAGACTACATCGCAATGGCGGAACTATAATACGGGGGCTCAGAATTATAAGGGGCCCAAATCCCCTTTATCTGTACTTTCTCTAACTTTTTTAAAAAAAATGAACAACATAATACAATAAAAATTAAATGTACCATAAAAAAAGTAAAACATTCATTAAATCAGAACAGGGTGGCATGGAAAAATATGGAAATAAAAGATGTGATTAGGGATTTTGTAAATTTAAAATCCGGAAGGAAGAATTTTAAATATATTTTCTTTTGATATTTTCAATTGTGTTTTAAATGATGCAATTTTGTTCCTTTTTTTTGTTATTCTAATAAAAATAGCTAGATAAATTTTTTGTAGTAGGTACAGGGGTGGACCGATAACTTTGGGAGCCTATCCAATTAACCCAAGTTTGGATTAGTTGTGGCGGCTCATTCGCCATTTTGTGAAAAACTGTTCTTCCATTCTGACGTTGCCACATTACAGGGCCGGCCTTAGAGTAGGCGAGCTGGGCCAAGAGCCACTAGTTAGTTGCCAAGAGCTACTAGTTAGTTGGGGTCGCCATACAAAGCTGTAAAAGGCCCACAATCGAAAAATACACGGGAATTAAAGGAAAAAATGAATAAGCTTTTCTAGAAAAATGAAGCTGCAATAAAAAATTATGCAAAATGCAGTAGATAATCAACTTCTACTTTTTATCCAGGCCATCGATTAAAATTCTGTCGAACTTGTCCATACATTCAAGTTGAAACTAATAAAAAGTTATTTACGATCACATACGACACAAGAACGCTTGAATAACTTAGCGTTTGTATCAATCGAAAGTAAAGTTATTGAGTCATTGGATTATTTAAAGCTTATAAACGATTTTGCAAATATTAAAGCGAGAAAAGTCGCTTTTTAATTTATTTCTATTGTAAATAATTGTTCTAGTGGGTGTAAGTTTTTATAACATATTTAAATGCATAATAATAAAATTATATTAAGTGCATAATTTTTCCCATCCATCATACATATTTTTTTACATTGTTACCTCAAAAACAGCCTGTATTATGGGCCGCCAGGGACCTATTTTTCAATTATTTGCATAATTGAAAAATGACAAGGTATATTTTGATTTTACCGACTATCGACAGAATTAATAGAAGACAGAGCAGTATTTATTGCTCTGTCTTCATTTAAAACATTTATATTTGATATTTTATTCAAATCCAATAATGTTGCAAACCAAAGATTTAAACTATCTAGATACCGAAAAAATTTTGTGTAATTTATTTTTCTTAAATTTTTAATTTAAATTGTTTTTATTTTTTTTGACTGCGAAGGGGACCCTTTAATTGAACGGGGCCCTGGGATTCATAAAGACCATGTCTAAATCCGCTACAGGGTATGTGACCGAATAATATTTTGCGGAGGGCCAAAAATTTTAAGTTCCACCACTGCTATATCGATTATCGTAAGATCAAAATTTTATTACTAATTCATACTAAATGATTCATTAATCAAAATACTTATATTCAGCATAATTTGTTATAAACATTATTTTAAAATAAACTTAACGCTGATTGATGCTTTTATATACTGTATAAATAGTTATTAATATGAATAATTATAATTGAAGGGTTTGGTGCAAAAACCAGTTAAGTCCACTTTTGGTTGAAAATGAGTGCCGCCAGGGACCTAAGGCCGGCCCTGTATATTATTTGCATAATTGAAAAATGACAAGGTATATTTTGATTTTACCGACTATCGACAGAACTTAAAAACATTTCAATTTAAATTTACTACTTGACCTTATAATGGTGAAAATAACACAAACTTTGTGCACCATCTAAAAGTAGAAAACCTGCATCAATGAGATTCACCAATCAGCAACTACACTTTGAACTGTATGTATTTTTCTAACAACAACCTTCTATTTTTTTTGCACATTCTTGAATTATTTTTGACTCATTAAGTTTGAAAGAAAAAAAGTGATTTTCATATTGTATATTTATTTGTAAATAATAAATATTATGAAAGCAATGTTAGAATTTTGTTTAATTTTCTTCCATTTCCAGAATCAAATTTGGTATTTTTAGGTATGAAGCTATCATTTTTAGCACTGAATTTGTGGAAAATAAGTGTTATGATACTCTTAGAATCAAATAGAATTATAAGAACAGAAATGTTTAAAGTAGAAAATTATGGAAATAAAAAAAAACATTATATATAAGAATATGTATAACAATTAAACTTTTTGCTTTTTGTCAAGCAATATAACCTTTAGCGCTCCACCGCCTAGCTATGCTAGACACGCCTGCTCCGTCTAACGCTCCAACGCCTAGCTATGCTAGACAAAGTTTAAGACCCAAAAACTTCGTAATTTTTGCGTGAATCGAGAAAAAATGGTTAAAATCTCAAATTCTATCATATTTTCCATATTTCTATCGTATTATTCAAAAATTTGATTTTCCGTCGATATTTTAATAAATTTTTAATTAACC
>AYEL01088053.1:0-14888 GCA_000484575.1 Olivierus martensii
ATAATTGAAGGGTTTGGTGCAAAAACCAGTTAAGTCCACTTTTGGTTGAAAATGAGTTATTGTATGCATCATATATAAAAACACAGTGGGCACCTTTTAGTGCAAGAACCACACTTCTGCAGACTTTTGTGAATGAGTTGCGCGTAGCTGCCAACAGACATCGCAGTTGTGTTTGGAGGAAGAACCAGATAAGTCCTGGACTTGTTCTTGCACCGACAGATGGCATAATATTCAACAGAATATACTGAGGATATACTGTAGAATTAATGTAAAATCTACAGTACCAGTACTAAGAATAAACAAAATTTGTTTATTTGTAGTGATTAACAGAATATCTACTTTAGTATGAGTAAAAATCAATAGTTTACTGAAAAGATTCTGTTTAAATATTAATAAAAATATTATATATTAATTTATTAAAATATATCAATAATATTAAACAGATACTGTAAAATGACTGGATTTAATAAAACGTAACTTATGATTCAATATTTGTTTATATTTTGTCGTCATGTTATTTACGTCCTCTTTTACAAGTCGTATGTCAAATTTTATATATTTGGTGCAAAAACCAGGTAAGTCCAAATACATATTCATTTTTCTCGAAATGTGCTTTTTGTGACTTAACTGGTTCTTGCACCAAACCCTTCAATTATTACATTACAGTTTATTGATTGTATGTAAGCTTATAAAAGTTTATAATTTTATTTATTAACTCTTTAATAAATATTTTAGAAATGTATTATTTTAATCACCATATATGATGGAATTATGAATGACTAATTATTACTTTGATGCTTAGTACTTTTATAAGATTAAAAATTTTTATGGATTTCCATAAACAGATTTTTGATCAATAAATCCACAAAGTTCTATGTGTTTTACAAAATATATGAAATTACTACAAAATTAGTATTGTTGTGAATGAGCATTGATAATATTGCTACCTGTATAATGATACTAATGTTGACAATAATAGATACCTGTTGAAATGAAGAGAGCAATTTTCAATTCAAATAAAATGGAAGATTTTTAAATTGTTATTTCGATGACTAACATTACTTCAATAATAATTTTTGAAAGAAATAATATTTTTACTACTAAAAACAAGTTTTCTGGAATCAAAATATGTTTAATTACAGATTAGTATCTTAATTGATTGTATAATTAACAATTACAGTGGTACCTCAGCTTACAAACTTAATTCGTTCCTGGCCGCGGTTTATAATTCGAAAAGTTCGTATTTCGAAATCAAGTTTTCCATTTTATCATATGGGAAATCAATTAATCCGTTTCCAGATTTAGAAATTTTGAAAATAATGAAAAATATGCATTTGTGTATAGTTATTATTTTTATTTTTGAAATCTTTGATTTTACACGCTTTATATAAAAATCATCTTCTATTAAATAAAAACAAAATCAATTTTCTTGTGACTGGTTTTGTAGTTTGGGTTTCGATTTGTTGTCATCAGTTACTTCTTTTTGGTCTCTTAGGTTCTATTCGCATCACGAGTTAAAAATTAGTTAACAAAGAATTCGATATAACTAGTAATTATTATGTAGATCTTTAATATTATCAAGAATAAGCGGTCTTTATCACAATAACAGTTATATATGCGTATTTCAAAAAATAATTGAGATATTTTTAAACAAGACTTGTAGAAAATATTTTACAAATATATTAAAAGGCATCACGGTTTATATCTCGAGAATAAGTTCGTATCTAGAGGCCAAAATGGGATATGAAAAAGTTCGTATTTCGGAAAGTTCATATGTAGAGCGGTTCGTAAGTCGAGGTACCACTGTATTCCATAACTGCTTTCTGGTATCAGAACGAAATTTAGTATGGAATTTTGCAGCAAAGGGTACGTTCCAAATCTCAACAAGCAAATCAGTGTTGCGCTCATCAGACGCTCAACACAGTCATCGCTGTCTATAGGTGGTGAATATGTGACACCGGCTGATACTGTTTATCCAACATGGCGATAGTAGTAGTTCATACTAGATGATAAAGATTTTAAAAGTTAGAGAGAGTAACAAATCATTATCATCGTCGTTGTTTATTGGCAAATAACTTTTAGTGCTTCCTACTGACGCTAAAGAAGTTATAACATTCATTGTTATCTTCTTCATCACCATGTTAGCCGCCATCTTATCTCCACACTCAGCTAGTCGTTCCAGAAACAAACTGATGTTGAGTTATTTCTGACGTCATAAGAGCTCACTGATGACTTGCTGTTGAGATTTGGAACGCACCCAAACTTTACCGAATTGTCCTTCAGTAAGCACTGAATTGAAGAAGTATATTATACACTTTTTTATAACTTATATAAAATTGAAGATTTAAGCTTAAAATTTTATTTATTTTAAGCTTAAATCTTTATTTATTTATTTTAAGATAATTTTGATAAAAACAAGATTTAAATAAATTGGAGTTAATCTTTATCAATATATTTTTACAGTGATCTTATTGGAGAATATATGTTACCGTCAAAACTCGATTTCCCTAGTTGAAACTAGTTTTAACAAAGCCCGTTCGTAAATACTAGTATTAACTAGTCAATACTAGAATTCACTAAGACATTTTAGTGAATTCTAGTTTTGGCTAAATAAAGCAATTATTTTCAGTTTTTACTAGGTAAAAGCAGCTAGTTAAAGGCGTTTCGAACTGTTCAGTTTATGAAAAACCGAGCTTTTCATTCTAGAATAAAATAGTCGCCCTATCGAGTCATGTTCGGGGTAGACCCAAGAATAGGACTCGCGACTTCAGCATTCCCATCAGATGTTCTCCAAAACATTGAAGATGAGGACGACTTCAGAGAATCATCGAGATGAATGCACGACAGAACGAAGCTGAGATCCTTGCTGAAGAAGAACATGAGGCTGATCCTAGTGGAATTTACATCATATCAGCCAGGAGAGAAGCTCACAAAAATATGTCTAAACAGACCAAGAAAATGAAATGTATCTCCTATGCTACCCATCCCTCTGTTGAAGTAAGAGATAATATCGTAATCCCAATCCCGGATATGGACAAAACCAAGGCAGAATTTCGAAATATCATCGGAGTTGTGCTGGAAAAAATGAAAATCTGCACAAGATCGAAACTAAGGATGGAAAGATGGATAAATTATACGAGTATTACAGGTAGATTTTGTGTCTTTTATGTATTTGTTACTATTTAGAGAATACCCAAAATATGATTATGAAAAAAATATCTTTTGTAGATCGGAATTTGACGTTTGTCGGGAAAGTTCCTGATGCCCGAAGAGGTACCAGATACAGATATTTCTTTGAGGACGACAGCTAGGAAACCGGCGATGGCACCACAAGGGTTCACAACGTTGTGTTTGCGAAAAAGGTTGCATTTCGAAAAGATGCTTGTGCAAGAAGAAAGGAATTCTCTGTAACTCTAAATGTCATAACAGTTTTCCATGCGGAAATAAATAATGTATATCATATATATATTTCTTCTGTAAATTTCAATTACAATGTTCATAAATATACTTCTTTTGTAGATTTCAGTTGCTAGGTTTTTATTTTTTCCCCTAACGCAAAATTGCACGATTAGGAAGATATCAGGCTTATTCTCGTAAAAGAAAGTTTAGGTAATACTAGTTTTCCCTAGCCATATCGAGTTTTAACTAGAGAAGTTTTAATGAAAACCAGAAGTTTCTAACAAATGTAGTGAATTCTAGTATTGACTAGTTAATACTAATATCCACGAACGGGCTTTGATAAAACTAGTTTCAACTAGGCAAATCGGGTTTTAATTAATTTCGGGTTCCGATGGTAACATATATATTGATATATATTGGTTTAAAGTATTTTTTAAATTAAATAGAGTAGATTCTTGATTAATCGGGATAGTCAAGAAATTAATTTCCCTGGATAATCCGCAAAATACTCAAAAAATATGTATTTATTATTGAAAAATAAATAAGAAATTTATTTACAGTAAGAAATTCAATATTTGTAATTTTAATTTGATTCTAATTTTTATCGCCAATTATCTAAGATATATAGTGATACCTCGCAATTCGACATTTCAATTTCGCGAACTGGTGCATGTGCGTACATGGAATTATGTGATGTCATTGGCTATTTATCAATTCTTGTTGGGCTGCTTTGGTGTTTGCCCGTGTTGTTTGTGTTAATTTTCAATTCTGCATTTTTCAGAAAGTAATGTGTTGTTTCTGTTAATTTTCAATTCTACATCTTTCAGAAAGTAAATGTATTGTTTGTGTTAATTTTCAATTCTACATTTTTCAGAAAGTAAAAAGTTGTTTGTATTAATTTTCAATTCTACATTTTTCAGAAAGTAAAAAGCATCCGTAATCATTATTTTTTTAATGAAATGTAAGGACAGGTTCAAAGAAAACTGACCAGAGGAATATTTCCGGAAAGAATAATATTGATTGAGTATAAAGAATAAAGAAATTATAGATAAAGTGCAGAAAGGTAGAACAATTAAGATGTAACTCAAGAGTTTGGCGTTTCTAGGAGAACTGTGGCAATGTTTTGCAACAGAGAGAAAAGATTATGGGTGCTAAGGTGTCTGCTGGAAGACTTCATTCCAACATCCAAGGGTTAATAAATTGTGTGTATTATATATAAAATATTGTATTTTGTAATTTAGTGTATTAAACAATAACAAAATACGTAGAATAAAGAAAATAATATATTGCATCTCTCTCACCTCCCGTTAGGGGAAATGGGATAGAAATCCGACAACGATTTAATCTATTTTGTATAGTCTTATATGGAAAATATTGTCCCGCAATTCGACAATAGTTCGGCGACGGATTAGTGTCGAATTGCGAGATATCACTGTAATAAAGAAATGAATGTGGATATTTAAAAATCTTTTACATATCGCATCTGAGATAAACATGGATAATTGAGCATCATTTCCTGATTGCGACTTAACCAAGTTAATCTGCAGCACGGATAATCCAGCTCTGGATAATTGGGAATCTACTATAATTGAAAATTATATTATTACTAAAATTGTTATTCTTTCGTAATAAATAATGTTTTAATTTTACGCTTCCCATCTTAATAGATACTATTCAATAATCTATCACCGCCCAGTTACAGTGATTTGTTCATCTTAGTAATGGAAATTCTTTTCAAAGAATGAACTTATTTAATTCGACTCACTGAAAAGAATCGATCTTTTGATTTAATTCGATTTTGGATGGGACTGACCCTGGAGGTAGGGATGACTTAGTGAATCATACTGACTGGAACATTCGAGAAAGAGCTTACAATACGGAGATTCCGGACATTTTTTTCGGTATTCTTACAAAAATACTGATTTTAAAAATAATTGTTTAGGATTTATTCACATAAAGGTTATAAAATAGATAATATTATAGACAATGGAAGGAACTTTATATATTACGTAGACTCGATTACTGGAAAATAAAGTATAAATTCTACTTGATGTAGCTTATGAAATACAGTAGTCTGTAATAGCGCTTCTCAAACTATGGGTCGCGACCCCATTTGGGGTCGCGAAGTGAAATGTTGGGGTCGCAAAAATTAAATTCAAATACTTGAATTTCAGTTTATATGTAATTTCACAAACGCCCAATATTTAACGTATAACAACATGTAAATTTTCAGTGTAGTTGGTTGTGTTCATCTTAATAAATGTGTAAATTATTTATGTACTTGCATGTTTTTTTCATATTTAATACCTGGGGTCGCGAAAAATCTCGTAATGAAAACTGGGGTCATGAATGAAAAAAGTTTGAGAAGCGCTGGTCTATAAGTTACATCAAGTGAGATATATAATTTATTATTTACTATTTAAAGACTGTAACATTCGCAGAATTTGGATTAATTCAATGATCTTAGTTATAATCAACTATGAATAATAATAAATTCGGCTGTTCGGTCTTCATAATTAGGCCTACAAATATTAGTTCATAAATGCGAAAATTAAATCTATCGAGATTATCATCTCGACCGACATTACTCTTGTAATCAGTGGCGTAGCTGACGGTCAGCAGACCCCGAGCTTCGTGGGGCCCCAACTCACCCTGAAGATAAAATCTCTAAAACTCAATCAATCCCCAATTACCTCCATTTTAACGCAGAACAGTTAAACCTATTTAACGCAGCGCATCGGCGTTCGTTAGCTGAAACTCTAAAACTTAGCGCTAATTTACAATTTATGTATTGTTTTTAATATACATTTTTTGTTTCCGGGTGCAGCGATTGTTTGATTAAATTCTGATGTGTTTAATTTGTCCAAATAAAATTACGTTCATTTAAGATGCGATTGTTTGATTAAATTCTGATGTGTTTAATTTGTCCAAATAAAATTACGTTCATTTAAATCAATATAAATCTGTTTAAAAGTTTTACAATTTGTATATATAATAAAATTATTTTTTCACCTGTATAAAGTTTCACGTTTTAACCTTATTATAAATTAGTTTGCGTTAGGTTTTTTTTTTACGTCGACATCCTTATAAATAAACGTTGACACCCAGTGTACAGTATTTTGATTGTTTACGTTTAAGCAAATCATTTTTACGCAGACATTTATTATAAATGTACGTCGACGTCCACTGTTACAGAGTTTAGATAGTGTTTGAAATAAATTATATCGATAAATTAAAAAGAGAAGGGTCCCATCGACTTTTTGAGGGGGCCTCTCAGTTTTCGGCTACGCCGTTGCTTGTAACTACTGCATATTTCAAAGATCGGCATTATTTATATGCTTATTACATATTAAAATTATTAATAAATTTACATTAGGAGAATTTACAAATAACTATTTTGATCTTGATGTTCCAAATAAAAGTCACAAGACATCATGAATTTATACTCATTCCTCTAATCAAATTACTCAAATACAACAGGTCTTTTTTAAAATTTCCAGCAGCAAAACTTGGAACCAATAGACTTTCTGAATGGAAAGGATGCACGATTAAAACAGTTTGTGGACTATAAACAATGCATAATGGGGTAGGATAGTTCACGACTGATCTTTCCCAACAGTTTTATTTTCTCAATCTACTCATAACATGCTGTTTCTTAACTCGGTATTTGCCGACAAGTTGTAACAACTAATTTTATATCTGAATATAATTTTTTTTTTAATTTGAATTTGTGGCCCACTCAATTTTTCATTAAATTTTTAAAATTAGGTAAGAAATAAATATTTGTTCCATTAAATAAACATTGTCTTATCTTATCCTATCGAATAAATTATCTTAATTTCGTAATTGGTCAAGAACAATTCAATAGGCAAATTATTATAAAAGTTTTTTAATCATAATTTTATTTTGAATAATCATTTCAGTACCAGTATCTTCATTTATAACGTCATTTCTTTGATAAAATTTAAAGACTTTCTTATGAATATTTATGATTTATAATCAACAATCTAAAAACTGATCTTTTTGCTCCACTTATCTAAACTTCTTTTAAAAATATAAAGAATTTTAAAAGGAGTTGTTGAAATAAAAATCAAAGCCATTGTTCATTGCAAAATATTTATTAATTAAATAATTTTTAAACTACAGAATTTCTGATTTTGGTAAAAATAGGAATCATTTGTGTAAGAAATTTTATGGTAATCTTTATTGAATATTAAAAATAATAACCTCTCATAGAAAATGTATTTATATCACGAAAAGTTTTACTTAACATGTATGTTAGAATTGCTATTTTTTAAAAATGAAATTCTTTAAATACTTGTAAGGTCACACCCATTTCGCGATTATTATATTATCTTACTTATTATTATTATAATTAATACTTATTTTTTTATACTAATTATATTTCTATGTATATAGAAATCTGTGGAAACAAGCATTTTCCGCCATTTTATTTGTTTACATGTGAAAAATGTAACAACGCTTTGGATTGGTCTATGAGTCCGATTACGTTATTGATCAATTTTTCACTACCTCTGTGATGCTTTTTATAGTGGAATTGGTTTGCCGTTAAGCGTCGACGGCTACCTCTGATAATAGACAAGTGGAATATAGCCTTAACTCGCTACAAAACAATCGTTCTTTAACACACAATCCTCGATCACATACCCCAAAAATTTATGAATAAAAGTTTATTTTTCTCTTTCATATTCCTCTATTGAAGAATAAAAGTTACCTTTTATCCAAGAATCGAACGTTTGTAATACAAAATACTCAATAGTCGAGAATTAATTCAATTTCAATTCGAAATAAAAAATAGACTGCATATCGTCCCTCTCACTGACAAACTAGCGTAATTGCATTTATGACTAATTTTAGCAAAGTAATTCCCAATGATTGCATTTTGTGTGTATATCCTGTGTACATAGTGTGGATTTATAAAAATTAATGAAATGTTTTATGTTATAGGAGAGTAAACGTAATTTTCTAAATGTGTTAACTAAATACTGTATTGTAAGAAATCATGTTATACGAGGATTATCTATACTTACTATTACAGAAATAATACCAATGATATTTGAATTCTGGAGAAGTCAATATATGTAATTTCAACAAAATCAACACAACATACATCACATAACACCAAAACACCGCAAACTGTACACACTGTCGGCCGGATTGGCCGCGTGGAAACGCTTCGGCTTTCCACTCTGGAGGACCCGGGTTCGAGTCTCGGGTCCCACCCCTTGAAAATATTTATCATGGGGTCCGGGCCCGGCCCGTCGATCCCCGTCCTCCACAATCCGGCTGACCCCTCCGCAGGGGTGGGCAGCCTATGGAAGGGCTTGTTTCGCACCGCCACTTGACGCCACTTTCCACTCAGTAAGAGTACTATCTGTTAACAAAAAAAAAAAAAACAGTACACACTTCGTCGCTTGAGCAACTTACAATAAGCTCTGAATCGTTCTGTACTTGTTGAAAAGTAAACAACACATAAATATTGTTATTATTTTGTTATCATTTTGTCTGCAATCTATCGACTTATTGTGTACCGATTATTTTGTACAATAAATTCTTTGAACCTATATATTTTTATTACCGTTTATTACATTGTTGCCTTCTCCTAGTTACCGTTCATTACATTGTTGCATGAATCCTTGCCCTCCGTCTAAAGGGCCGAGCAGCCGTCACCAGTCCGCTTACCATTTTTTTCTTGCATATTTTACGCCCTTTTCAATCAGGGAGATTACTAAGGGGGCGGTGCTAGTTCCAACCACGGGCTGCACCCACACCCGTGCAGGGCTCATGTCGTATTCTGAGACTATAGCCAAAGCTTTTCCCCTGCTCCACCTACTAGGGTACTACAGGTCCACCTACTAGGGTACTAACGTCTGCGAGAATAATCTCGGCTTAATCATTGCCTGCACCTAGGGGTGCGGACTCGTCTGATCCACAAAGCGAACGAAATACGAATACGGCGGACTCGCTCAGGTTTGCCAGACCTAGGGGCAAGAAGGCCGCATCCGTATCTCGTGCACTGTGTCGCCGAAGCGACCTTTAAGGGCCGAGAATTGCCTCCGTCCACAGAGGGAGCGGAGACACAAGAGGCAGTGTATTTGCTACAGACTAGTGCTCATTACTGAGCGACCGGACAGTCCCTGAAGGGATCGAAAACTCGACGGTTTTCTCACATCAAGTTCTCCCAAAAATGGGAAATCCTTAGGATACCAAAGCTCGGGCGCAACCGCCGCGAAAATCGCGACAGCCTGCAGGAAGCTCGGAAGAGTAAAGTATACCCGAACCTTCCACAAGAGCAGAACCCTTACTAATAATCGCATACGGGCTGCACCCACACCCGTGCAGGGCTCATGTCGTATTCTGAGACTATAGCCAAAGCTTTTCCCCTGCTCCACCTACTAGGGTACTACAGGTCCACCTACTAGGGTACTAACGTCTGCGAGAATAATCTCGGCTTAATCATTGCCTGCACCTAGGGGTGCGGACTCGTCTGATCCACAAAGCGAACGAAATACGAATACGGCGGACTCGCTCAGGTTTGCCAGACCTAGGGGCAAGAAGGCCGCATCCGTATCTCGTGCACTGTGTCGCCGAAGCGACCTTTAAGGGCCGAGAATTGCCTCCGTCCACAGAGGGAGCGGAGACACAAGAGGCAGTGTATTTGCTACAGACTAGTGCGCAAACTGGGGGCCGGGGCGTGGGCCTTTCCCAGGCCGACCAGTTGAATTGCTGCTGGATCTCTCTATAGAAAGTCAACCGAGATCCGGGCGAATTATCCGGCTAGGACTTCCCACGGCTTGTCTACTCGGTGGAACCACTTCCTTTCGACTCGCCGCGGACACACCAACGTCTGCACACGCCCGTCGGGGATGTGGGTCGTCTTCGCCAGAATTTCGCCAAGCATTTGGCAACCTCTTAGTTTCTCCCTGTCACTATGGACGTATCGGCCCGGATATACCAGATACAGGCAAAGTGACATCCGGTAAACCCTCTCGCCACGTCAAGGCGGGCGCCCTCGAGAGAGACCCGTGCAGGGGGCCGGATTGTGAAGGACGGGAATCACCGGGCCCTGCCCAATACTCTGAAAAAAATCCGGGACGCGAACACGGATTCTCCTGCATGGCACGCTGACAACGTTACCACTCGACCATCCGCTCACCATTTAAATTGTGTAAAAAAATAATTGTGTCTTATTACAATTATAATAATAACAATAAAACACAAAATGCATCAGCGCCCTTTGGCGCCCCTAAAATATAGGGGCCCTGAGCGGGCACTCCGCTCGATCGTATCTAGAGCCGGCCCTGCACGGATCTAAAGCATAAGTTTTTAAGCAAGTGTTATTTTAGATCCAATCAAAGTCCGCATTTAACCGTGGTAAGATAGGCCATGGAATGAAGGACTGATTGAACGATCAGACTTCGACCCTTCCTGAAAATCTGGAGCTGTGGAACCCAAAATTGAGCTCTGCCAAGATGGTAAGCAACTATTTTTTGGTCAACAGATGACGCCATTTTCCATTCTGGGAGAATATTAAGTGGCGGGACGAAACGCCCTTCCACAGGCTGCCACCGGAGGGATCAGCCGGATTGTGAAGGACGGGGATCGACGGCCGGGCCCAGATCCCGTGATAAATATTTGCAAGGAGTGGGACCCGAGACTCGAACCCGGCTTCAGAGTAGAAAACCGAAGCGTTTCCATGCGGCCAATCCGGTCGACCGTTAAATATATATAAGTTTAAAATAAATAAGGAAAAAATCAAATTGAGCAGAAAGTTGTTATAAAATTTGACACGTGTCAAAATTGGCATATGTGCCATTGATTTACCATTACTGTTGTATCGTATTCAAGATCGTATTGTACAGTGGTACCTCGCAATTCAACATTTGAATTTCGCGGGTTGGCCGCATGCACATGCATGGAATTGTGTGATGTTTGTTAGTTCTTGTTGCTATTTGCTATTTGTTAGTTCTTGTTGGGCTGCTTTAGTGTTTGCTAGTGCTGTTTGTGTTAATTTTCAATTCTGCATTTTTCAGAAAGTAAAAAATTTGCATCCGTAATTATTATTATTTTTTGAGTGAAATTTAAGGATGGGTTCAAAGAGAACTGTCAGAGGAATAATTCTGGAAATAAAAACACTTGATTGAGATAAAGAAGAAAGAAATTGTAGATAAAGTGCAGAAAGGTAGAACAGTTAAGATATAACTCAAGAGTATGGCAATAGAGAGTTAGCAATAGAGTTTTGCAATAGAGAGAGAAGATTATGGGTGCTAGGGTGTCTGCTGGGAAGACTTCATTCAAACATCTAAAGATTAATAAATTGTGTGTATTGAGTATAAAATAGTGTATTTTGTAATTTAGTGTGTTAAACAATAGCAAAATACGTATAGTAAAGAAAATAATATAGTATATCTCTTTCATCTCCCATTAGGAGAAGTGAGATGGGAGTCCAACAACGGAATTAATCTATTTTATATAGTCTTATATGGGAAATATTGTCTTTGCAATTAGACAGTAGTTCGGCGATGAATTAGTGTTGAATTGCAAGGTACCACTGTATTACCAATATCATGCCATTTTTTTTGTTTGCATTTTTACGTCCCTTTCCAATCGGAGATTGCTAAGGGGCGGGGCCAATTCCAACCATGAGCTGTACCCACACCCGTGGAGAAAGAGAAGACAGTGAAAGACGGGATCACCTGGCCGAATCCAGAACCCGAAAAAACTTTTCAGGAGATTCTGGACTTGAGTCCTTCTGCGTGGCATACCAACGCGTTACCACTCGGCCATCCGGCCGTAATATCATGTCATACGGTTGGGACAATGTGATTATATTAAATATAATTAAATTAAATTATAATATAATTAAATTTATACTTTAAATGATAAAATATCATTAGTGTCATTACATAAATTTATTTATTAATATTAAATTTTTATCTTATTTGATAATATCCAAGTGAGAGGGTGCTGTAATACTACCATTTTTGTGAAAAGCGGAATTCGTCTGCTTTATGTTGTATGCACAGATTTCTATGGTTGTATGATATTTAAATTGCTATCGTAATGCTACATAATTAATATATAGTTGAAATATTGCGTTTTAACTTGATTTAGAACTCTGTCACAATGAGTTACTTACTCTCCGAGTTAAAAACAAAAAGGGATGTTGATGAAGCTATTAAAAAAACTGAAGATAAAGTTCTTGCTTTGAGATTTGGTAGAAAAAACGACTCTAGTTGTTTGCGATTAGATGATATAGTAAGTACTTAATTCATTTATAACCTTGCCACTTTTTAAATCCTTTTTTAGTGTTACAGAATCAAGTAAACACGCAATATATATCTGTTCAAGAGTCTGGATTCTTCGTTCATAAGAGTTGAATGAATGTTACTTTCTCAAATATAAGTATCCGAATCTCCTAATATTGAATCTGTGAAAGTAACACTTCAATATGAGGAATATATTAGTGGAAATTACATTGCTTTTAATTTAACATATGCAGAAGTGCAGAAAAAAATTTCCTTAATAATTTAATTGTTGAATGCATTGATAAAGTATTTTTGTAGTATTGGACTGTTTTTTTTAATAATATTTTTATATCAATATATCATTTCTGGTAATTAATATTTTAAAGAAAATAACTAAAATTCTTTCGTTTATAATTAGAGAAAATGTTTTCTTTTAACATAAACTGAAAAAAAATTGAAATAAATAATATATAATATGTATATGCTAGCATAACATTCTACAGTACAAAAAGATAATATTAATTATACAATAAATAATGCAGTATTATTATTTCAAATGATTGATAAGGATCCTAAAAATATTCTTATATTCTATTGTTATTTATGATTGAAGTTTCTAAATAAACTTAAAGTTTATTTAATTTCATCAAAAAAATCAGAAAACAAAAATTTAAATTATGTGTGACCAGTTCCTAAAATAAATTGTCAGTAATTATTAAACATTGTGTATTGACAGAATAAATGAGCAATTTGTGCCATATCCTGATCATGAATATATAAATCTTGAGCCTGATAGATTCTTTTTACATTATGTTTTTATATATTCTAAGGTTTTTAATATAATAATACAGATTGACCAGTAATTTTCTGGCAATCTTAATTCCAAAGTGTTGCCAGAATATATATTTTGTTAAACCAACAGAGATTATATAATAAAAATTCATCAATACATCTCTGATCCATTAATTATATCCCCTCTCATACCAGAATGCAAAAAACCTGTAGATACTATTGTTTTATAAAAATATCAAAACAAGATATTTTTGCTGGAAATATAAAGCATGATTATGCTTCAAATATTGTGCAATAATAAATATGCTGAGAAAAATTTAAAAAATTTATAGCTGGATATTAATTATCGAAAAGTAAATTTCTTTTTTTTTCTATTGTTTATATTGAAATAATCAATACCATGACAATAATGAAAATTGGTAAATACCTAGGGAGTCCTTAACTTATGACACTCTTGAATTATGACCACTTGTACTTATAATGTTGTTGATTCAATGAATTTTGTGATTGATCAATGCAATTCTTCCACATTAAAGCCATAGGTATATAAACACATTATAGTCTGGTATATAAAAAATACTCCTTTTTGTGTTTGTTAAATTTATTATGGTAAAGTGAAGAGTAGTAATAACTATTTGTAGTGGACAATCCATAAATTTTGGACATTTATGACTTCCAATTGCTTCAACTTACAACCTCAGGGTTTAAACTGAACCTCATCATCAGTGTGCAGCCAGAAATTTAGCAAGGGAGTGCAGTTAAATAAAAAATTATTGTTTATTATTTGAATAAAACTGCAACACACAAAATTACAAACTGTACGATAATTAAAACATACACAAAATTATGTGTTACATATTTTATTGAACATGATTGCTTATATCAATCAAATCTATTATATAAATAATAATTACATGAAATTATTGAACAAATTGCAATATAAATGCAAGAATTGGGATGCAATTGCTTCCTTGCATTCCCTGGCTATGCCACTGTCCATCATAACTCAAGAACTATCTATATCCAGGGTTGCAGAGTCTGATAGTAAATGATCTGACTCCAACTCCATCTTTTAAAAAAAAATCCGACTCCGACTCCATATTTTAAAAAAAATCCAACTCCGACTCCACATTTTAAAAAAACTCCAACTCTGACTCCACCTTTTAAAAAAAATCCGACTCTGACTCCCTAAAATTTGTAAGATCTGGCTCCAACTCCCACATAGTTAACTTTAATATTTTATTATTGCAAGTGAGTCTTCTGGCTACTTTATATTAATTTTATAGCACTTTGGCCCATACTTTCTTACAATTTTTAAGAGATATTATCCAAAATTTGGGCTGTATATAGGTTGTTACAATTTACAATATCAACAACTGAGATAACAATTAGCAACTTTAATACACTGAAAAGAGAAATGCATGTCCT